>JABSTQ010003925.1:0-21884 GCA_013358835.2 Ixodes persulcatus
AACACTGGCTTTTAAAGTGTAGGGCGTGTTCAAATATTTAGAGCGAGAACGTAGGATTTGTAAGAGCCAATCTCTTGTGTGGGTATCTCTGATAACGATGCAGCGAGTGCGGTAAAATCTTCGACCCGCAGTGATGGTTTCAAACCGCAACTACGTCTCTTTGGGCTGCTACGGGAGTGGCGCTCGTGACGGAACCTGTGCTGCCACAGAACTCGTTCCTTTCCGGGCAACGTTGCATCTGTCGCGAAATGACCGTCGGCGTTGTAAATGACTCAGTGCTTGACTTCGACTTCACACTCGGGTCACCGTGTGAGGTGCCGCAGCTTCCACACACCTCGCTATAAGGGCAGTGTTTCATGTGCTCTTTACGGTGACAGCGGTAACAGAGGAGGGAATGCCGTATGCATAGGGACACCTCAAAAAGTTAGCTTTAAGGCCGGTTCACACATGCAGCGAAGCGCTGATGTAGCGCTGCACTCGTGTCGTCAGCTATCTATTGTGTGCCATGAGCAACAGTTTTGATGGTGCTATACAACGCTGGTGAACACTCCCGTCAGCACGCGCTTAGCGCGAGGTTAGCGCTACGCTTGTAGCGCTCCGCTGCATGTGTGAACATGCCCTTATTATCAAACATTTAAGAGGAGCTGCGGCGTTTCAAAAGTAATGATGGCGTTGATGCTATTTTCCATACCTCTGGCTTCAAGAACCTTCGCTTCCTCGCAGCGTACGAGTCCTTGGAGGTTGTCGTTGGGGGAACCGGGATCGATGGTGATGACGCTTTTTGACGTGCCGTTGCCAACCGTCTTGCGAGTTTCCATTAGGATGGTGTCACCGTTGGGAGCGATAATGGTAGCCAATTGCCACCTTGCAGGAATCGACACACAGTGACGGCGATCGGATTTGTTTGATGGTTGTGTGCGAGCTTTCATAGTCCGCCATGATGCCCGATGGTGCCGTTGTGGGGATAAGTTTGAGTGTATCCTTGTTTATCTCGGTTACCGCCCGCGGGAAGCTGTAGGGGTCTTCGTATTTTTTCTTAAAAGATATATTGCCGCGAGCGGAGCTAACCAAGTAGGCAGCGCGCTCGTGACCTAGCAATAAAGAAAAAAAAAGGGCGCTCGTGGCCTAACGGTTATCGCGCTTACCTTCCACGCAAAAAGACAAGGTTCGATGACTGGCCGCGGGTATACATTTATGTTGACACTGTAGTGCAATGTTCTGGTAAATTCGGGAACCGTGCTGCTGATTCGAGGTTAGAATGTTCTATGTGCCGAAACTTCTACGCCGATTGTTTTAGAAGCCCACGCGTGTACAAAAGGGGCTCGGCGTGGCAAGCCGCAGTCAGTCTTGCGCCGGATTCTGCCTCTTCGCCGACATCGTCGCTCGCGTACGACACCTGTTCTTTTAACCTTTTGTTTTTGGCACAAGTTCGCCCGATTAAACGTTTCTCCTTCCTGAATATTTTTTGTTGCTTTGGTCACCACCCGTGACAATAGGCGATAGCTCACGTCCTGGAACTAACAAAGCTGCGCTTAAGAAAAAAAATACTTAAAATGTTTTACAGGAAAAACATTGTAAAGCGCCACCTGGTGGGATGCGTCAGAAAATTGTGGGAACCCTGGCGGCTCCACAGCCCAGTTGCCCGAATGCGAGGCAAAGGTGCCGAACGTTTCCCGCGTGGCGGCGACGTCACGCCAGCCACGCGCACATCGCGTGCGCCACCTTGATAAGGCGCATCAGAGGCGGCGCACAGGGGAGTCGGCAGATTACCGCCGAGAGGTGACAACAATGTTAGTATTGTGATCGTCTTTGTCCCATTAAACGTAGTTTCTTGTTGTTGAAACCGTTGGCTCCGGTGTTGTTCCTTGGGGTGGGGTATGCAGCAAGGCAAACCGACCACAAAATCTATTTGATTTTTTCACACATTTGTTCGATTTTGTGTTGTTTTTTTTCTTTTCTGCTATTTCTTTTTACGCTGCTAATACTTTTTTTAACTTCTAAAACAATTACAAAATATTTTTATATATAACGGGATTATTTGTAGTTTTTATAAATATTTGTCTACAAAATAGCAAACTTACTACTCCGAGCAATTTTGCCTTAAAGGGACACTGACAGGGTATTTATGCTCGCCGAGGTTTTTAGTTGTACGTGACATATGAGAGCCCAACTACAGAGAACAAAATTTGCGGCTCGAAATTCGGTTTCTTTCCGCCCGAAAACCGCCGATTAAGAACTGGCCGGTTCGAGTCTCGCTCACTGGTCACGGGCCGTTTTCGGCATCGATACCTTAGAAAACGGCCGTGGTCACGGGCCGTTTTCTAAGGTATCGATGCGACCCCCAAATTTAATCGAAGTCGTGGGTCATTGAAGGCACACAGTCAATATTAAAAATAGAAAAAAATATGAAACCCATTTTTTGTGGCATCAAAAAAGCTGCAAATACGTTGATTGAAAAAAAAAAGTAGCACAAACAACCGGAAGCTTTCTGTGCGTTCACTCGACATGGCGTCGTTTCGCGTATCGTGGGACTAGCACTAGCGGATGGCAGCGGACGACGGGCGTTGGACCTCTACTTCAGAACTGTCGTTCACGGTACCGGCGAATTCTGTCTTTCTTCGAAAGAGAAATTTCGGACCAATCAAAAGAACTGATACTCATCCCGTACGACATGCCCGACCAGCAAGCCGATTGCACGAAGACGTCGCCGAGCCGGCGTCCCTTCTCCTGGCTGAAGACATCGCTCGCTCAAACATCAAGCACAAAGTGCGTACTTCCAGTTGAATACGCACGCGTACGGTTACTTTACGAGGTGCGAATGTGCCCTATGCGTGGTGCTGCCCGACTTCAAGCCGGGAGTGTATGTATTGAAGGGAAATCGGCAGCAAACTTCCGACATACAGTCTACCAGCTGCATAATTACGCATGAGAGTTCCTTCAATAGCTCAGTGGAAAGACGTCCGGTTCACACGCAGAGGGCACGGGTTCGATTCCTAGTGTGGGTGTACCTTTCATTTTTTATTATTTTTTGTCAAGCATTCTGCGATGTTTACATTTCTTTTTTTACAATTATCACAGGAAAAAAAAATTGTTGTGGACGATACGTCGTTGAACTAAATGGTATGGATTCCATTTTTGACACCTGCGAACTCAGTGTATATCACTTTCCACAAAATGCAAGGAGCATATGAATCGGGTAGCGTCCGCTTTCCGAGCTTCGCGTAATGGTTCTACAGGAATTGTAGCGAGCCATTGATTCCGACGCGTTGATCTTTCGGAAACTTGTGCACTCTGGCCACTTTCAGATGCAGGACATGTGAGGCAACTCTTCACGCAGCACCTTGGAGTTGGGAGTATTCTTTTCGGAGCTGATCACGGGAATTCACCACGGCACTCGGGCACTCACTACTAATTGCCAACACTTAAATGTACAAAACAACTCATCTTGAAGTACAAAACAGCGAGCGGAACAAACATAACTGCAAAGGAATACCACGGCGAACGGACGCATTTCGTCTGCTACGTGCGGAAAGAGGAGAAAAAAAAAACAACAAAGAAACGCACGGTCGGGTGTAGCCACGTGACTTCCGCCACTCCCGCTATCCTCTCCACTTCTCCGTTTCGGTTTCGGTTTCGCGCAGTTGCGTTTTTTGGCTTTATTAAAAAAATACGTGACTCTGTAGCAAAATATTATCTGGGCAGTCTTCCGACACCATAATGAATCGCCTGACGAAAAAGGAAAAAAAAAATTTGGGGGGTGTCAGTGTCCCTTTAAGTACCACTCGCGTAACAGGTACAAGGCTACCGGTGCGATTATTCGCCCTTGCAATTTTTTCGTCCTTTGATAAGACACGGAAAATTCAAGAGGGCGCCTTATCGCACTGGTAGCCTTGCTGCGGCTGCACGAGTGGTGACTAGCGCACTCGTGCAGATAACTAAAAAATTATTTAGTGGTTTTCGATGACGCTAAGCATGTTTCTAATTGGAACCATACGTCTATTTTCAATTACAAAATTATGTAACAAATTTTACTTAATCAGCCGACTGATCGTTGCAATTAGCATTCTATATTATGTCCCTCTGGCCGTATAACTCCCCTGCACAAACCGCATAAGTGTAACTTTTATGACTGTTCGTGTAAAAAAAAATAATATTTTAAGCTTAAACACACACGTTTACACACACACACACACACGCACACGCACACGCGCGCACACACACACACACAAACACACACACACACACACACACACACACACACACACATACAAACACACACTCACTGTATAATACAAGAAAAGCAATTATGCCGAGCTGCATCATGGAAACCCTACTGTATGCATAGGTGGCACGTGACGTCATCACCCCGTGCTGGTGGTCATTGCGGGCCATTCTTACTAGATTTTTCCAAGAAAGACGATTTCGATGGAGCGAAATATGGATATGTGGCGTAAAGTACGACATTAGCAGCAAGACTGCCAAACAATGGCCGCTGATGGGACGTAAGCCCAAGACATGTACGTATAAGACGGCGGTACGCGTACCGCTGACTTTGGGTCCTTCTACGAAACGTTGGGGCTATAGGAAAGCTTTATAAAACTCTGTGTATTTTGGCGGCCCAGCGACTATGAGTGGCGTGAAGCGCTCTTGTTTTTATGTCGCGACTCAACTAATAGTGCCACACGATGCGCAGAGAGTACAGAATGAACTTCCCACATCTGTATTCCGCTTTTGCAGTTCATGTTACTGCAAGCTCCGCCGCGGACCACAATCACAGGACTCAGAGGAGTGAGCATTCTAGCGTTTGTGGTAGCAAGCGCGAACACTCGTAAATGCCTGTTGGCATTGGCGGTGCCATCTGTGAAAGAGAATTACAAACAGGTCCATCGTTTGTATTCGTTCCCAACAGCTGTCGCTGTGCCATTGAAACTGTTTTCTTTCTTTTAATTAGGGGTGTGTGAATACTAACATTTTGAATTTGAATCGAGTAATGATTGTCAAAATAATTCGATTGGACGTTTAATGTCCTATGGTACGAGTTTTTTATTTTGTTTTTTAATTCAGTAAAATAAATAATAGTACGTTTGGCAAAATCTTTCTTCATTCAGTCTGTTCCTATGGTGAATAGTTCTCACAGCCTTGTGTTGAATCTAAAGCAAAGTCCCAAAGCCGGGTGGAGCATTTAAAGTGACCGCAAAAATCGCCTTCACGACATATGGCGCTACGACTTTCCACAAAGGTGCCCGAAGGTATTGGAAGCATGCAATGAACCTTTCAAAGAACGATCTTACCTGAGTAATGAGCAAACAATCGATAAATGGCTTTTTATTCCTACGGCGTCTGTCTTTTAACGAGTCATGCCTTGACTGGCGCAACAACCAAAAGACGGCGGCAGCGTCCCCGGCGTCTCAGTCATCTCAGTGGCGGGACGCCTGTTTTGGAGGTCGATACGGGGCAGTGACGTCCGTGACGTCACTGCAGGAAACGTAAAAACAAGCAAACAAAATGTTTTTTTTTACGTTTTGCGGAGAGCTTGTTGCAGGTTGTTGCAGTGTTGGGGCGGGGGGAGGCGGCGGTCGCGGCGTGTTATTGTTGCAGTGCCATACGCTGAAGAAGAGAGGCCCGATACACGAAACGATCTTACGCCAAGAATGTACGTACGACAAGATCTCCGGAGCCGTCTTTCCACGATCAAATCAACATGACCGACAACGTCGCTCGGTTACTTGGTCGTTACGAACAACGGACATTTATTTTTCTTCGTGCTCTTCTCGCGGGTCCCGATTTCAAGAAGCAAAAAAAGAAGAAGGAAGTACTCGAAACCGGCCACAACGAACATGAACGCTGGATCCACAAACACCCGGGAAAAGGTACTACGGCAACGATGCCACCGACCGTCGCAGCGTTGCCGGCGTTGCTCCGTAGCCAAGACCGTCTGCCCACGACCGACCGGCTGGCTTGCTGAATGGAATACGCGCCCGCGCGACCCTTGTGGACCCTTTCCGTATTATAGTTCGATCGCTGACCTCAATTTTAGATTAAGGGGTCATTCTCTTCCGCTTGCCATCTCCTTTTCCGAGGCAGCGGTGACGAACGCTGTCGTCGATTCTATCTCCTTGTTTTGTGTGATATGGAGCTCAAATAAACGCCGTATGGATTACTTTCGCAACACGGTATGTACACTTTGTTATTAGTGGGCCATTTTTATTCTGACACGCTTGTCGCCGCGGAGGCGCGTTCACGCTCAGTTGTTTCCGATAGTACATTACTGTCGAGCTATAACAGTTCGTGGGAGCTACGCAATGCCGGTCCCACCTTTTGTTGCCGAGTGTCACGTCAGTATCGACTGGTAATCGTAAAAGATCGGTCCCGAAGCACTTCGATCAAACGTGCGAGTCCGCTCCGAGTGTCCACAGGTATTTACGTGGCTCTTGCTGACACTCTCGTAGTTGAAACGTATCTTTTTTAACGTCGGCTCGCTCCTGCATCTCCGAGGCCTCGGAAAACGCCGCAGCGATTTGTTTCCATCTACGTCGCTTTGCTAACGACTGGCACGGGCCGTTTTTTAGCAACTATGAAAGTCTTCTTGACTTCGGAGGAACGAGCTGGGAGCATACTCCGGATGAGTACGCGGAGCGAACAGGTGAAGATGTCAAAGTAACAAAATATCTGCAAATAGCTCTATTTTGATTAAAACCGAACATGACGTCACAGACGTCAAACTACTACTCTGCTACTTCGCTCTGCCCCGTATCGACCTCCAAAAAAGGCGTCCCCTCAGAGGTTCTGCTGCGGTTTTGCGGCCTCTCATCAGCCGCTGCCGCCATCTGTCGGTTGTGGCGCCAGTCAGAGGGCGCGCTGTTAGCATACCAACGAGGTAGAGGGGCTTAGAGCGATAAACCGGGGTTCCGGTCTGCACTCGAAAGTGACCCCCATAAGGCCGCTGCCATTGTAGGCAAATTTGACCACTCGTCACGTGACTAAACCAAATACGTGACGTCACAGGAAAGATCGCAGCGCCCAGGCAGCGGCTGGCCCCTGCTGGGCCGGAGCTTGTCGGATGTTTGTTCGTTGTCGTTCGTGTGGGCGAGTTGATTTCAGACTTGGAAGCCGTCATATGAGGCCGGTCGAAAGCGACCTCCGAATTCAGCGTGGTGTCTGACGTAGGTGTAAAGTGAAAATAAGGAGGGTCTGTGTACATTTCACTGGTGACCGACGGGGATATTGCCACGAAAGAGGCAATCGGCCCTACGTTGCTCGGACCTCGGATTCATTCGGATACCTTTAGGATAAATTTTAAGGCGACGTTTCTGTGCTCTCGTTGATCATCGGAATCTTCGAGGTCTGCAGTGAAGCGTGTGCAGTATATTTGGATACACAGTTTAGCGACGGAAATGGCGTGAGTCGTGCTTGGCAGTGTGCAATTGTGGTGCCGCTTCGTTCAAATGACCGAAGGCTCACTTTGGTTGTGCGACGCCCCGGAGAGCTGCCTTCAAGCTGGTAGTTCCTGTGCCGTGCTTTAGGTGATGTTGTGCTGTTTCCTTAATTGTTCTGGCGTAGACGTGCACTTTCACAGAGAACAGTTGTTGTAGTTGGTATTGATTCCGCTTGTCTGTCGCACGTTTCGTCGACACAAGTTTCATCAACACTCAATACGCAAATTACAAGCTGTATGAACATTTCATCGCACGTGTTATCTGCCGAGTCCACCCGTTCACGTCGCTTTGCGACGACAGTCTGCAGCGGCTAATTACCAGAAAAGTGGTCCCACATCCATTTCAGTTCGTCCACGGCAGTCGCCAAAGCCCGAAGGAGAGGATTTATTCGGGCAGAATGCCACCGAAGTAATGCAGCTTCTTTAGTGGTCAGGATAGACTCTCTTCTGTCAGCTTTGTTATATTGTCACGGATGCTTCCTCCATTCCTATCTTCTATCTATATTTACTATTCTGTAAAGTTACAGGCCATGCTCAGCTGTCATCGTATGTTCTGGTGGAGGGGCTGGGTACTTTACCCACAGCCCTTCACTCTGTGTGCACCCTGGCGGCTCCTCAGCCGAGTTGCTCGATAATGGGACACGGGTGGCGGACTATCCCGCATCTTAAACCCCCGGCGAGCCATGAACCAAGTCCCAACCCGAGCCCGGCAGAAAAACCGCAAGACAAGTGAGTACCACAAGGACGAACCTCGTAAATTCACCACGAAGAACCTGAAATCCGCACCAGTCGCTTCTACCAGCAAGAACCACCAGAATTCTGTCTTTTGCCAGAAAAACCGAAGCTGACTAAGCCAACAATGACAAATCTGTAGGGGCAAACCGTGTCCGCTCCTACTATTGTTTGCATGCCCGTCGCACCTCACACTCCGACGCCCTTTCACGCATGGTGTATGAAGACGTCGAGTTCTGGATTGAACAATATGACTGTGTCGCCCGCCACAGTGGGTGGACAGACAACCAGCTCCTGCAAAACCTATACTTCTCGTGGAAGAAACTGCCAGGCACTGGTTTGAGAACCACGAATCCTACGAGGGGCGTTCATAAAGTTCGTATTATTGTCACGAAGAAATAGAGATTCAGCAATCAAACTCGAGTAGGAGTTGACACTTTGTCTACATGTTCGCCACCAAAAGTTACCCACTTTTTTCAGCGATTCACCACATGCCGGAGACCATTGTTATAGGACTCCTCGTTTTGAGAGTTCATGAATCGCTCCACTTGAGCAATCAATCTGTCGCCGTCCTTGAAATGCTTTCCTCTTATTTGGCCACACTGGAAGTGTCTGTGCCATTTAACTAAAGTGTCATAAACTGGGGTGTTGTCCGCGAACAACGCTTCTAGATTGGAATGAATATCCTTGGCATTGCTTTCCTTCAAATGAAAACAACGGATCACTGCGTGCGCTTGACACCGACGGGCGGTGCCATTTCTGTTTCGACTCCCTAGCGGCGTTCCGAGCTACTATAGCATGCGATGTTTATATTGTGCAGAAACTAGAGGGACGCGCGCTCATGTTGATGCCTGTTATGTTGCGTTTTTTTTTTTAATTTTCTGTGCCGATAATACGAACTTTATGAACGCCCCTCGTACTTAATGTCGTGGGAAGTTTGCAAGATCGAGCTGAAGTGCACGTTCATCAGCCAACATTGACAAGAGAGACCGGAATTCCTGATTCTGTCCAGGACACGGCCCCAACAAGTGCGCCGCCGCCTTCGTGGAGGATGTTTTGCGCCTGATCGAGCACCCACGCCAACCCGGGTGCTACAGAAGACGAGAAGCTAAGAATCCCATGTCCTTCATGTGAGGGACAACACCTTTGGCAGCCTTGTCCTCAACCCCACGACAACAGTTGAAGGGTTCATATCACCGAGGCTTCCAACATTGAATGTACACTGCAGGCCCGAGCCTATCACTATCAACAACTCCCCAGCGTCTCGACACTCGAGTCGTCCAGCTGCAACTTCGACACAAGCCTCCCAGGCATCAGCAACATCATCCACGACGTTGTACGGGAGGAGATCAGGAAGCTACTTCCTGCCATCAGTTTTCCATCTTTTATTTTAATAGACGAAATTGTTTCGGAACAAGTTCGACAGGCATTTCAACTGGAGACGTCTTCGAGCGAAGTGGCATCTGATCAACCGAGGGCGACTTATGCCACAAAGTCACCACGTCCGCCACCGGCTACCCGTTAGTATTCAATGCCAATTCAACGAGACACCCCAACCCCGAAGCATTCTCGACATCGGGTGTAAGTCTGCGCTGAAAAACGTACACCGAGGAAAACGGAGGTGTTGCGAATGGCCGACCGAAAACCACTCTGCTAGCACTGCATGAGGCCGAACATGTCTACCGGAGCTGCCCATACCAATGAATCGGCCTGCGAGGGTTCGTGCCGAACGACCCTCGACCATGTCTCGAGGAGCGAACGCGGGACATTGAGGATTATCTTCGGCGGCATTTGTCCTTGGTGCCGACATTACCCCGAAGCTCCTCATCCCCATCACCTCGACGGGAGGTTAGCACGACAAAGCAGGTGAGCGGCAATGCAATGACAGTTGATTTGGTGTCGGTTGCCGTCCAAGTACAATACGTAATAATTTGCTAAAACCAATATTTGTGTCCACTCAACGAAGCACACAATTTCCAACCTTGAGGGAGAGTGCCGCTGAGTGACTTGAAGAGATAGAATGGTTGGTTGTTCTCAAAAGTGGACACCAAGCATCACCCGACTTCACTTTGCCACACGAGACTTGCACAAGTAGCAGTGTTCGCGGGATGCAGAAGAAATCGCCATTACGAAATGGAAGTGAAATGGCTTGGATAGCAAACAAACATTGTTTCCAACCATCAAGTCAATGATACAGCAAAAGGCACAGCCATGTAAGCAATACATGCCCGAGCTTGCTGCATTGACGCAGAAAACTACAAGAGAAATTACCGGACTAGAAGCCAGCCCTGCAGCTTCAGTGCATCAGATGTCAGTGGCTGCACATGACGTGTGATTACAAGACGGCATCAGTCAGTCAAAGTTGCCACTCGACCAAACTGAACACCGACGTGCCACGAGCGTCATCTGACAACAAGGAGCACAGGTGCTACAACTGGACGCCTGACACGAGACTGTCGCAGAAAGAACTCATTATATAACCATTTGCTAAGAATAAATAACTATGTAATCAAGTGGAAATAAATATATTTGGTACACTAACCAAATAAACATATTTCCGCTTGCCTTTACGCCTTCAGAGTCTACACAGCAAGAATTGTGTTCACTGCATGCGGCGGAGTTTTTTCGGACACTTGCATCTCTGACCCCCCCCCCCCAATATTAATAAATGGGACAAACTAGACTGGCAGACTTGCTGCATGGTGCTTCACTCCTTTCACGTCTCCTGAACATGTGGTGCACCGAAAGCGAACTCCAGTGAAGTGAAAATGTTATTTATTAATTTATTCCCTTCAAAGACCCCTGGAAGCATTGCAGAGAGGATATTTAAAAGAGTAAAGCTATAGGCACTCCGTAGTGCACTTCGGCTGGAAATGGCTATACGTACTACGCGAAACTCATATAAAAAGAATGCTTGCAACGGGTTTTCTAAGAGGTGGCATAACATAGTGGTAAGGTGTCGGCTGCATGCGCAAGTGGACACGGGTTCGATTCGGACGCCGCGAAGCGGCGTGTGCTGGTTAAGTTTTGTAATTAGCAGCTGCACGCTGTCGCCGCAAAGCGGCGTGAACGCAGGCGGGGGGCTGCGTTGACGAGCTCCCCAGTGATACATGCGCCGTTCGACAAGGGTGACCCAAATGGCATGAGCTGTCCGCCTAGTCCGTACAGCCATTTCCGACCGAAGTGCACTACGTATTGCGTATAGCTTTACTCTGTTCAAAACTACGGAGGCTGGAATACTGACTAGTGTTATGAGCGGGGGCATTTTCTATGGGCACGGAGGCGACGTGAGCGGATGACGGCGCTAGGGGGCGCTCGATCCAGGAGTCCTGTTACCGCCGCCGGCAACATCGTGCCGACGGTTTCTTTTCTGTGCGGCCGAGCTTCGACGAAAGCGGGGAGCGGAGTCGGTTTGTTTCTTTTAAGCTGTAGATTGGCGTGCAATGCCGTCTAAAAGGGCCAAATCTTGCTTTGTGCCGAATTTTAACAGCGGTTTCCAGTCTCGCAAAGAAAAAGTGCCGCTGTTTCGTGTCCCGAAAGACGCCGAGCGCTTGGAGGCATGGTCCCGTAACATCAAGCGTGCGGACAGAACCCTCGACAGTACGTGTGTGGTGTGTGCGAAACACTTTGAAGAACGTTATATCGAGAAGACGTTTAAGCACAACGTAAACGGTGAGCTCGTCCAGATCCAATGCGACAGACCTCTTCTGAGGGACGATGGTGTTCCCACCATTTTTCCGGGAGCGCCAAGTTATTTCACCCGAAGCCTCCCCAAAAAAAGAAAAACAAAAGATTTGTGCCACCAACTGTTGCCTCCTCGTAAACGAGAAAAGCAGAAAGAAATCTGCGAAGCCGTAGATATTCAAGGCGAAGAGACAAGCTCAACATGGACGCACGAAGCCATACATATTCAAGACGAAGAGAGAAGCTCAACAGTGACGCAGCGGTCTGGTACATCCGAGTTCTACAGCAACCTGCATTTGCCGACCTCCTACTGGTCGAAGATTTTATTCGAAGAGGACCTGTTGTCGGGACACCACGCATGGTGTGAACCAGGGAGCAGCAGACATGTGAGACTACAAAGTTGGATACGTTCTGTTCCCTCAGTGGTGAGAATACAGCGCGCTGCTGCGTGTACCACCGCGCTGTGAAGATCATAGACATCGAGGTGCACACCTCAGTTGAAGCTGAAGCTCAGCTAATGAGTACAGAAAACTCAGCCATCCCTATTGGAAAATCTTGATGATGGAAAGACGATGGAAAAAGCCTCATAACAAGCGTAACCGTAATATGGGACATCCTATACCAGCGAAAAAGCGGCCCCAGTATAGCGGATTAAAGCGGAACGATACAGGTAGGCGGAACCATACAAGCGTGTCGTAATATGGGACATACTATACCAGCGTAGTGGATCTTCTGGAACCATGTAGGCGGATGGAACCATACAAGCATAACGTAATATGGGACATCCTATACCAGCCAAAAAGCGATACCAGCAAGGTGGAGCCATATGGCTCCACCACGCTGGTATCGCCTTTTCACTGTTATACTGGGCGATTTTTTAAGCTTTACATATTTGTTTAGAAAGGTTGTGAAAGCTACATTAATGCGGTTTGTGCAGGCGAGTTATACGTCCAGGGGTACGTAGTATAGGGGCCTAATCGTAACAATTAGTCGGATAATTAAATAAAATTTTTTAGTTACTTTTTAATTAGTGAAAATAAACATATGGTTTCAATTAGAAATTTGCCAAGTCATTGAAAACGACTAAATAAACTCTTTTTAGAAGGATATAATTCAGGGGTACCATTTTACGCATTCTGTAAAAACGCTTTATTTGGATCCGTTTCTAGGTTTCGGTTTCTTATCAGAGCGCATCACTGCACCTACGGTCCTGTTCCCCAGGGGTTTAAGCGCGCTCCAAACCAAAGCTTCTTTTGCGGCTGTAGGTCGTGCGCCTCCGGATGTGACGCATTTTGCGTCGTTTTTTTTTGTTTCCGGGCGCGCTCTCCGAGTCAGAACCGTGCGCTTTGGTTTGGACGGTGTCAGCTTCGGGCGAGCGCGCACGCGCGCACGCAGGCACGAGCGCACTCTGGCGGAGACGTGACGATCAATCAAAATGCAGCTTTGGTCCCGAGCTGGTGTCCAACGAAAATTAATCTGTGGGATCGTTGCGCTGGTTGCGCCGCACCGTCTTCATTCCTTTGCTTTCGTGATGGCATCTCGTGTGGATCCCACGTACGAAGCTGGAATTGCTGAGCATTAATGAACCTTTGTGTGGTAAGGTACGTCAGCAATGCAAGAACCGTCAAAATGACTCGGCTGACTGCTTTCGCGGCTGCATGTGAGCAGTACTTGAGGAGTACGAAGAAGAGGAATCGAAGGGCCATCCGCACGCTGTTAAGGTCTAGCAAGAAGCTCGGCGAGTACGCCGCCACTGTGCGACAGATGTACCAGGACCCGACGGCCGGCACTTCTTCGAGTCCTTCTGTATGTCAAGAACCAAGTAAGTTATGCTAGCTTTTATTTTGTATGTTTAGTATATTTTTCATCATATGTACCACCGCATAAATATAAACGTGAAGCGTGCACCATCTCAGTGAATTAAGGTACTGTACTTTCGCTAGACGGCAAATTCACAAGGTTTAGTCTTGTAATACTAACGTCTAAACGCTTGGCTGACTACATGAATGTAACTTGCTTCCCCCAGCTCTCGCGATCGCGTGCGAGACAAAAACAAGCGCTGTCTTTGCCTTTAGCGGTGTGTACTACCATAGGTACTATCAGGTGGGTTTAAAGGCTCCTTGCACTGAACACCTCAGGTATACTCGCTACACTAGCTGTCTGGCATGCTTTGTACAGGTGAAAAATCACAATCAGGGATCACTACTTTTGTCACACCTAACGAAAACGACTGAATTTTCGTGAATTGGTCGCAGAAGCTTCTGCCCGATGGAACGGCCGGGTCGCTTTGAGAAATTCGTCAAGTATCGAGCTATTGCAAATAGTACTTTATTATAGTGTTTGTGCAGGTGCAAGCCTTTTCAGTGCATGTAACGATGTGTAAGAAGCGGTCATTTGTTTTGCACTTTTTTCTAGTGCTGTATGTCAACAGTTCATGTGTGTATAGATGCTTTCCTGAGTCCCATCTGTTCAATAGTGCATGTAGCCAGTTGTGTTTGTGTATTTTCAAGGTTTGAGCATCTCCTGTCTCGTTGCTCCACTGCTGACCAAGGAGACTACGAGCGCCGACAACACTATCTCTGCAGGAGAGAGGCTATGCGGTCTGCAACGGTAAAGCGTTCTTCCATATTCCACCTAAATCACAAATTTCAAGGATCTTTATCAGAAGCCAAGCTTTGTCATAGGTCATAGGCATGCAATCTTTCCCGTTAACTGCATATAGCATTTTCAGATGCAATAAAACTCTGTATGCAGCGTATGGTCCTTACAGTACACGGAGAGATATATCCACATGCTCCGTCAAATATCCTTTAGCTAACACTTGCGAAGCCGGAGAGGTTAATATTTAGCTAACACTTCCGAAGCCAGCCAGGGTTGTAATTATGTTCCATGTGAACCCCGAGTGAGGCGCACATACTTTCTGCAGCAACACCAGTGTGGGTTCCGGATCCCACCCTGACACAGTTTGAGGAGGTCCACGTTGTGCTTACTATTCTGTCCCCTCCTTTCTTACTAACAGGCGTTTGCTCAGAGTGCATGTTCCGGTTGTCAGACATTCAACCTGCTTTCACTGCATAATAAATCTCGTGCATGCACTGTATGCAGCATCTGTTGCTTGCTGCCCGAGATGTTCTCTTTTCACTGCATAACACCAGCTGGCCGGGGCACTGTGCTCCTTGGTTTGCCTCGTTGTTGAAAGCGTTAGGGGTGTTCCTTGCTCACAGTTGTCCACATGGCATGCTTGCTTTTCTAACCGCATGTCTTGGTTGTGGGTCTGAGGGTGCTTGCAGGTAAGTTAGGTATGATGTTTGTTCTGCACGTGTGCAAAGACATTGCGAGCTTCCTTGTGAGCGTCGTGTCGACAGTTTCAGATCAGTTTTTTTTTCTTTGTGCTCATTGCATATCTCGCCGAGGTACTGTGCTGTTCGAAGATTTCTGTGCTGCAGTGTGACAGGGATCTTACTTGATCACAGCTGTACTGGGCTTGAGTGTTTGCCTTAAAATGCATGCACTCATGTTCCCTGACAATGTCTAGGCACTTCAGTTGCAGCTGTTTCTTGGTAGCAGCATGGGTTTAGTCAGCTTGGGTTACTCTGGCCGAGTAACCGAGTAAGAGAACTGAGCACTTTGTCGACTGCTCAGTTCTGTATTGTGTGTCTAATGCTTGCTTTTCTTTGTGTGTGTATCTTGCAGGTACGGGCCTGGGGCTCTCGGCAGAGCCTGACTGCTAGAGAATGTGTCTCCTGCTTGGTGGATAGGAGTTGTTTATCACAATGGAGATCCATCTTTATCGAGCATCATGGGTGTACACACTGTGGCCAAGAATTTGTTGCCTTGACTAAAAGTTCGCAGAGCGAGAAATGTTTGCCGCACAACAAATGAACCAGAAATGTTTGCCGCACAACATAATGAACCGGAACTCCATTTTGGTAGACATGGTGCTTGCACCCGCAAACCAACAGGCATGCACATTCTGCTATAACTCTTGCCGCGACGTCATTGTGATCCCCGCTTGCAAAAGAAAACTTTGTGCCCCCCCCCTCCTTCTTCCCCCCAAGACCAGCACGGATTAAAGACCTTTCCATGCAGTTACTTTCTCGTTTGTTTACTTTCCCTTGATTTTTCGGTGCACGTAATGATGGAAGTGCCAACATTTCTTGGAGACTAGAAAGACTGCAGACTGCACACAAACTTGTCCCGGGGTGGCCGACATGCTGCTCTATTCGGTACAAAATAGATTGACGCGTGATTAAATTGAGTGAAGTGTGTTTCTATGTTTAAATTGTAGGCACATTTTATATTTCAATGGCATATTTGGCTGAAACATTGCGCTTTCAAGGTAATAAATTTTAAACTTTGTACCTCTCTAACTTCTGTGTTTTGTGTCTTAACTTAAAGGCTCCTAAAACGTTTGTAGCATCCCCACATAAAAGATGCTATAATTTCTATGGTTCCACCACTATGCAGATTGTTCTGCAAAGGGAGAGCACAGTAAAAGTGATGTTATGTAGATCTTGGAATATTCCAGGTAATTTGGATACTTTTCTTTAATGGTTTCAACTACAAAGTTTCCGAGACACGGGAGGCAGCTTCCATAAGTGGGCATCTCGAAAACGGATATGGTTGGCCTTTAAAAAGGCTGTTTGAGAAGGTTTTGCCAGTGCTGTCAGAGTGGTGAATAATAAGTAACATTACCATCATAGAGGACGTGCGACACAAGGCCTGCAGAACAATGTACAGCAACAGGGTTGTCGTGTACCGTCCAGCAGTCTTTGTGTATCACATCCTCTATGCTAATATTGTTACAAACCTTCCCCAGTCATTCTATTGGGCAGGTCCGGCACCGCAAGAATTGTGTCGTTGGCGGGCAGTCGATGGCTTGCTGGCTGCAGGAAGAGAAGAGAGGGTGTGGGATGTCACTCAAAAGCAAATGTGTTCCTTTATAAGTAGGGTTCCATGTTTTCAGAGTTTAGTAGGTTTTGGAAAATTCAGGTCTTGGCTTACTTAGCTTTTTAACTGTCCGAGAAATAGATAAATGATTTGTCCTTAGCATAAATTAGCAAAATAATTCCCCTTTTCTTTAACTGGTCCATATTTTAAAAGGGAAGCGAGATCTTTTCTTGGAAAGTCAGAGCCTGTATTGAGTAGTCTAGCGGAAAAAAAATGCCACCCAGTGGTTTTATTTTTTGGCCATGTACAAGCTTCACAATCGAAGTTCATAGAAGAAATACGATCTGATGGATCTTTACCGGCTAGTCATTTTTGGATTTTTTTTCGAATTTGTCTGAAAGCACGTAATCCTTCTTTAACCAGTAGGCACACGTCATAACTAATGCACTCAATGAATTCATGGTGCTGACTACGGTTTCATTACTGCATCAAATCATTTGTTTAGACAAGCATACAAAAGAAACCACAGGTGGCCTAGCATAGTGTACACCAAGTAAACAATCTAATCTTGAAGACTGCATAAACGTTGTGGCTCCCTAAAATCCGAAATACACTATGTGCAATCTTTATTAAGGCGATAATCTTGTATGTCTCATTGTTCAGTCTTTGAGAAAAAAATGTCGACGATATGAAAGGTACCAAAACGTTTATGTACCGCCACGGGCGGAGGGGTACTGCGTTGAACTACTTAACGGAAGGTTGCTGGTTCGACACCAGCCGAGGGACGTGGGCTAAAAGTCTTTTTGTAGGAATATTAATATTTGCACGGTACCTTTCGTATTGTCGACGTGTTTTTTTCTCAAGGACTGAAAGATGAGACATATAAGGTTTTCGCCTTAATAAAGATTGCCCATAGTGTATCTTGGATTTCAGGGAGCCACAATGTTTATGCAGTCTTCGAGATTAGATTGTTTACTTGGTGTACACTTGGGGTACCACCGCATCCGTAAATCGCGTGTCTGTCTTTAATGCATCGGCGCTTGGGCTTTCGCCTTCAAGTCATCTTGGGGATAACAAAAGAGACCCTGTGTTTGTTTTTTTTAGCTAAATGCAGTTTGGCACAGCTTACCATGGTTATTGGTGGCGGATAAAGTTCAGGCACAACCACAACTTGTGGTCTCTTGTCCTGCAGTGGCTGCACGAGTAGATCTGTGGTAGCTCCAGGCAGTGTCTGACACCAATCCACTGTGCTCCGAGCTTCTTCTTGACATGGACCTTGATGAGCTTGCTCATCTTGCGACCCCAAAGGTACGGTGGATGTGATACCCATCTGCCGTGAAGTATTCCCTCTTTGGGGCCTTTTCTCGATTCAGGAGAAGGGCTGCATGAAACAAACATGAACAATTATCCAATTAAAAATATGCAAAGTTGGTAAGGTGTAAATACCCTTTTCAATCGAGTATGTACAATCCTATTTGAAACAGAACAAACATACAACAGCTAATTCCCTACTAGTATCGTGAACACCTGGGGTACCCGAAAAATTACGGGCCAACAATTGGCCACTCGCAGAACATAAAGAGCACTCCCATGTGGGGATGCTGTGAAATTCCCAAAGTTCGAGCTTAAAGGGTATGAAAATTTTCAAAGCTTGCTGAGGTTCGAATTTGCAAAGTTTGTAATTTATTAACTCTGCCTGGGTTCGAAACAAAAAGTTTGCTGCTTTCCAACACTGCCTTCACGGCACCTCTACTACTATGCTACAAAGCTGCAATATGAAAACTGCCGTGTGCATCCTCCGGTGTCACTGCTTAACAACATCCATGTTAGTGCCATAAAAGAGGCACTAGATGGCTTCTTCGACAAACTGTCTCCACTACGTATCCCATTAGGACTTGCCATAATGATATAACATTTTTGCTATACCATTAGGTCGGCAGGGCAATAGGACACATCACTTCTCTCCGGCAGCCTGGAAAGAGGCTACCATTTAGAAGCGAACAATACTGACTGTTGCCACATTTCTTTTACATCGCAGGCTTGGTATGTATGCGTCATTGCATACGAGCAGGAAAGCGGACTGCCCACACAAGCCGTACACTGTTTATGTGCTCATAATCGAGGGCGAGTTAAGAACAGGGAGCAGGGGCGGATGCAGTTGGGAGCAGGGGCGGACGCAGGAATTTCTTGAGGGGGGGTCAGCTGTTGGTCAGCGTACCATATGTTCAGGAACCCCCTCTCCTTCGTTTTACGCCCTAAATTTTACACATGCAGAAATCAAGAAGGGGGTCAGGACATCCGGACCCCCCCTCTAAATCCGCCCCTGGTTGGGAGTTTCTGCGGGGCGACTAGCGCAGGCAGAGCTCAACTCTTATCAATATTTTTTCACTGACAGAAACTTGAGGAAATTGAATGACACTCCAATGTGGCTCATGAATGGAACATTTAAGACTCTGTTGCTGCTCTTCAGGCAGTTAAAAAAATTCATGGTAATCTTTATGGCCATGTGTTCCCATTTGTTTACTGCCTCGTTACTCAACGAACCCAGAACTCAACGAACGTTACTCAACGAACCCGAACCCCCCCCCCCTCCCCCCCCCCCCAACCCCCTCCCCTGCCCCCCTGAACACGGCTCGACCGGGGGCATCAATGCCCGACAGTTTACGCCATGTCATCTTGTTCTTACACCGCTGATACAAGGTATATGTACATGGGTAGCGAAGCTTCGGCCAACAAGCGGTTCAAAACAAATCGTCAGCGACATCGACCTGGAAGGTCACGTGAAGGAAGAGATTGAAGCGCGACTAGGAGAGGTGGGGAGAAACATTATTAAAATTAATTAGTTTGTGACTAGAAGTATGAACATTAGTATCTTTAAACAAGCTAAATATAATTATTAGATAATATCAATCATATTTAACGCGCTACAAAATTGAAAACTGTCTTTGCTTTTGCTAATATTATGCATACTTGTTATTTGCGCCCTCTGTACGCCACTAGCAAAAAGGCCGGCTAGCAATAGCGATATTTGTAGTTCTTTGTAGACCTCGTGGCGCGCGGAAAGGCAGGCTGCTGACGTTCGTCTGCTTGTTTGTGTTTGGGCCTCCACGAGCTCTTCGCTTTTAATTGTTTTAGCGGCAGTTAACACCGTTTGGGAAGTTTTGTTGTTTGCTTGGGCGTGATTATCCCAGTTACCTGCGCGGGAAATCGGCAGTCGTGTGCTTGGACCATGGACGCTACTGCGTCCAAGGGGCTCAACGTCCTTTGCGACGATGAGCACAGCGCGATACGCAAAGAAACGGTGCTCCGTGGAATAGTGTGAAAGCGACACCCGCACGGCTGTCATCTCGCTGCACCTGTTTCCCCTCGACTCTCGAAGGTGAGACTTCGCTACTGTCAGTAACATGCCTGCTGTCTGGTGTATGCCCCCTTGTTCGGTCTTCTCTTAACTCTTGTTAGTTTTACCTAGAACTATTAGGGTTGTCTGGACGTGCACAAGAAACTACACCTGAAGGCGTAATATGTTATACTAGAAATGTTTGAACTCCGAAATGACTCCGACTTCGCAGCGTTGTGTGCTGTAATTATAAAGGTGCCCACGATATTCAAATTTACCTGGACCGGCCTGGCTGTGAGGAGGCTAGTGTCGTGATCATCGGCGTGGTTATCAGTGGTACAACACAGATATATAATAGGGCATCTGTGCGTAAGACTCGTGTTTTTACTCTTCATGATGTACACAGAGCGTTGATGTCATGCATTTGTTAATGTCCTTGCTCTGATTTGCTTTGGTTTGTGGACATTTTGGCTACTTTTTCTTTTCGTAAGTATTCACGGCACCCTCATAGCACCATGTCTTATATGCAGGCGCGAAGCCTGGGTTCGGTTCTGCAACAACCGAAGTCGACAAGGGAAGACTCCATGGCAGCTACGAGGCCGGGTAGTTTGCTCCTTACATTTCGAGGAGTAAGCTGGCCTGCGCCCTGGACACCTCCGTCACAGTACGTTGCCAAGTATGCTTCCCATAAAAGGTAAGCAGACCAATAAACCTTCCCTGCACTTTGTGACTAAACATGGTTAACCCGCTCTTAGAAAAATAGTTACCACATGGGGCTCAAATATTGCTTCTGTGGGCTCATAACATTTTTATATTATTTTCAGAGATGACAAATGGGGACATTTCCAGCAAAAGCTCTCCAGGTTCCGCAGTTGTGCATGGTGAGCTTTTTCACTGTAACTAACATAAATTGGCAGCAACTGCCAGCACCACTGCATTGCCTCATGGTCTTCATGACCTGAGCATTTTGCAAGAGAACTAGGCGAGATTAGCTGGGAAAGGCTGGTAGAACATGGTCAGAGGTACTGCTAGAAGTTCATTTCAGGCCCGTTTATAAATACATGTTTTATTTAAGGTGACTTAATCAACGTCAATATCGGTCCACAGAGCATCTTTTGCCATGCCGACACCCAGTCTTCCATAATAAAGCTGCCCATGGAAGAAAGTGATTTACATTTTTTGTTAAAGTAGGCGAATTCACCATAAATTTGCAGAGGTGAGTTCGCCACCCTCATCGAGCTACACATGCTTCGGCAGTTCAGACTCACGGAGCTTCCGTGGTCACCCTGACGACCAGTCTTCTGAAATAAGCCTGTCTTGGAACGAAGGTGAATATCCTTTTTATGCATTCAAATAGGGGAATAAGGGAGGACTTCAACCTCTTCTCCTTTGCTAAGTTTGCATGAAATTTGCAGAGCGGATTTCTGTGGCTTTATTGGACCACACGTACTCATGCACCTTACTAGAGAACAGCCCACTAGGGACCATAATAAGTGGTGGCCAAATATTGTTTGTGCTATCTTTTTATTCCTTTTTTGGTAAGCTTGCTTTCTTAACTGATAGAAACAGCGCAACTTGACGAAGGACAGGAAACGGAGTATACAGACAGGCGCTGTAAAAGTACACAGAGAGGCACTGTTTCTGCCAGCTTAGATGAACGACCAACTCGCCCAACTTTCCACTCTGTTGAACTTGCTTTTTTACTTACAGTTTTTGCAAAATTCTTTCTTTCTTTTTTTTTTTTGCAGTTGATCACAGCTACGCTCTACGTCAAGGTACTGCTCCTGCTCAAGTGTCCAGCGGGGA
>JABSTQ010003926.1:0-83883 GCA_013358835.2 Ixodes persulcatus
CCGTTTTCCGTGCTTTTTTGAACAGCACCAAGAAAGGTACACACGGCAAACGTGCGTTTATATTCCCTTGTTTTAACCGCCATCCAAATTAATTGTTTTTATGAGTGTCCTTTTTTTATTACTTATATTTATATATTGGAAACTTTTTTTTATTCACCACCGTCTCAACCGAGGCTCGACCTGTTCAGAACCAAGGAAGAAGAATATCGAGCCAAACCTTATTTAATTTTGAATTATCTCCTTACTGTTACAACTATGTTTTGCTATTGTCTGTCAATATATGCCGTTATAGTAAGATGGACATAATTCTTATTTTAGTTTTGACTAGATGTTGCGACTTCTACAGCTTCGCGATTTCGACAGTGAAGAATTTTAATAGATCGTCCCAATGAGTCAGATAACGACACCCGATACTCCGCCGCCGCCTTTTCGCATTCATCATATCGTTATCGGGGGTATCGGAGGTATCGGAACGATCTACTAAAACTCTCGAATATCAGGCAACGGCTACAATGAGGAAGCTTTGCTCTATCTTCGAGGTACGTAAATAGTACTTCCATTGCTTCGCTCAAAAATCTCAATGCAGAGCATAAAGCATTCGTGAGGCACAATATGGCACTCCCATGCAGTGCTTCAGTTCAAAGAGTGTTCAGCGTTGCAGTCGACATATGAAGTAAGAAATAACGCGAGATGTCTGACGAGACTTTCGAGAGTCAGCTCGTGCTCAAAATACTCAAGGTCATTAAATGGAATAGGTTGCAACAATAAGAACTTGAATAACCCTCTTCCCTTTGTTTCTTACTTGAGGACAATAATGTTGAAAGTAACGCCACGAAAGTAACGGATTACTTTTTGAGGTAACGGTCAATTACTTTTATTGGAGGGTAATTGTAATTGTAATTAATTACATTTCAGCCTTGAGTAATTGTAAATGTAATTCCTTACTATTTTTCAGTAACGTGTACAAGTCTGGACATGACCATGAGGACGTGACCTTGATTTTCTGTGGCCCTATAAAGCTAACGTTTTAAAATCAAATGTCAATATGCAGTTCAAAACGTAGGTAGCTCAGGTCGGCCTTATGCCGTACCACGGATCAATGTTGTTTAGCTAAATATCAGGTGAGGCAACGGTAGCGCAGGGTCCCTCCACTGCGACAGCCAACGACAGTTAAGTAGGGAATCTATTATTTAGCATTGTTACATTTAATTTAACATTTTAGCATTTAAAAAGCTGACGTCAGCTATACGTTTTTTATTAGGTGGTTTAAGGAGACAATAAAACAATGCTATAGGTTCATCGACAAAATACAGACTCTACCGACAGCGTGCCCTAATATTGCAGAACAACAACAACAAAAACATTACAACTTTTATCTAGGTCATAAAAAGCTGACGCAGGAAACGGTGATAGAGATGTGGGCCACCTGGATCTTTAAGAAGTATAAGTGAAAAACTGCCCAAAATCAATAAACTTTCCTACTTCAAAAAGACAAAAGGAACAGGCGCGCAGAGTTCTGCTATACAGACTCTCGTGCACCTCGACAGTTGTTTTCTTTTCTTAGAAGTAAACATATTGATTTTGGAAGTTTGCCTAATATTATTTTCACCGATAGTCCGGTTCTTTATATCAATGCACTCCCCCCTCCGTTGTTGGCGAGCAAGCTGCAACTTGCAAACAACCAAGGGAAAAAAATGAATAGCGGTGTTAGGCGACGTGAAGAAAGGGTTTTAGCGTTTGAAGACTACCAGGTGCTGCGTTTTGTAAGTGCAGGTGACAATGAGATTCATTCAAAGCATTTTATTTTAGAAACAGTTTCTGTTAGGTGGTCAAAATTGCCGCTTTTTTCATCCGTGAATGAAAACAAAGATGTGACGGATTACAATCATTTCCTTACCTAAATAAGTACATATATTACTTTACAGATATTTTCGAATCTATTACACATCCTTTACAATATTTCTGATAAATGTAACGGATTACAAGTCATTTTGTTACTGGTGACGGATTCAGTACAAGTCTGCACACATGTAACAAAATAAAAGTTTCCCAAAACTTAACAAAAGTTTAGCACAATATTTACGTCGCGAGAAGCATTTTTAGCTAGGAACAAGCCCAAAGCGTGCTTCTAGGTTGAGATACCGACACCAAAACAAAATCACATTTCAGAATGTTTCCTTAATTAAAATGAGTCTCGCAACGCAATAATTGCACAAGAATAATTTTCTTTTCTTTCTTTTTTTAATGCGAATGCATTAACTGTCCCATGGGGCGAGTCAACGTCATCAGCTTTGAAACCGCGCCTAACGGCACCTTAAATATTTTCTCCAAGTGAATCCAGCTCCCAGCTATGAAACCAGGCGAAAAACCTAGCCAAACGACACCTAGTTTCCCCGATCTTCGAGCGGGGTAAAGCTGATGGATTTCGGCTTCGGTCCCATCAGCAGGAACGCGTCGACAAGGCTCCCATTGGCCGCAGCGCGTCAGTTTCAACGACGGCCACGCAATGGCGCTGCGTGTTCGCGAGGCAGCGGCTCCACCGCTCCACGCCTAAAGTCAGTGCGCGCGCTCGACCGTCGAAGCAAGTAAAAAAAAAAAAAAGAAGAAGGGAGCGGAAGGGCGGCGTGCATGCTTTCGCATTCACAACTCATAAGAAGTGCTTAGGTGTACCTCGAGCCTTCTTTTTTTTGGAGGGGGGGGGGGGGGATGGGGAAGATAGTTTGTGACGTGGCACTTCGATTTTTTACGAGTTCAGCGACCCTTTCAAATATCAACAAATATCAAGAGCTCTGTAGAACATTCATATGATTACCGATTATTTATTTGATGATGGCACTCACCTTCATATCTATGGCTCCGGCTGCTCTGCGGAACATTCTTGGCACGTCGTAGCTGCCTTTCGGGTCCAAGAGGTCGAAACGGGAAGCAATGGCGTAGACGGGGTTGTACGGCGGCGTGCAGTTGCATCTCGACGCCGGATCGTGCGTGTAGTTATTATACCTTGAGAACAAAAACGCGAGTGGGGGATGTAGCCGACGTCATATTGCAACCAAAGTTGTTACTTTGACGTATTACAAGGTAAGAATAATGTGGATCTGTGCAGTTCTTACCAAAGTTACACGGAACTCGCGAGCTGTGCATGTCCTATTGCATGGGTGCACTGTCATTGCGGCTCCCGAGGAACTCCCCCGTGACGTCGCGTTTAATGGAAGAGCCCAAGCAAGGGAAGCGGCTCGCTCAAGGTCGAAATCACTGCTGGACCAGCGAAAACGCATCAATTTTGCTTGCAGGGCAATCTACGCTTTTTGACACACCTTCGCATTGCAATGCATACGCGACTGCCAAATACGCGTCATGAGTGGTCTAGCTTCGATTTCTACCTTGAGCCAGCAGCCTTTCCCTCTCGGGCTGTTCTATTTACCGCTACGGCATTTAAGAAGTTTCACGGATGCCGCCAGGATAGCGTTACCGTGAGGCGAGACACAGTTCGCGTGCTCCGTATAGGCTTGGTGAGCATTGTACACCGTTGAGAAGTCGCTCCTAGTCTAATGTAGACCAAATATAAAATTCGAATCTCCTCGCTCAGTTTACAGTTTTTTTTTATGTTTTGCCTAGTCAGGGGAGATTATCTGCGAACTTTAAGAAAAACATTTCTTGAGCGCAAAGTGAAGGAGGAATGTTATGCGATCGGTTGAGATAAAAAAGCACAATTCGAGGCTACAAAAGGTTACACGAAAGGTTGGGCTGCGTGAGGCGAATATCCGGCGAAGAAGCATCGAAGTACAGTGTGTGGCACGTTCGTTTTGTTCACTGCAAAAGAGTAACTGGTCCCACGCTGCAGCAGAGCGAACGTCGCCGGGCGAAATGTGTTGCGTTTTCGCAGCACATTCCCTCCACGAATGACATCCTCGAAAAATTATGTTGAGGCTACTCGTGGGACACTACTGAAGAGAAGGATTCCTCACCCTTTATCGCACAGGTATCTACTACCCCATAATATAATAGTACAGCGTGTTCGCTTTTAAAACCAACATATTTATTTAAAAAATTAGAACTTCCAAAGGTACACTAATTTGGCTTGTGCAGGTTAGTGATAGGGCAAGGGTGACATATTATTGGAGGGTAATTGTCAGAAAAAGTTCGATAATTGACTACATCTTGTTAATTAACTTCTTAAATATTTGAAATAAACACAATGTACCAATTAGAAACTTGGCAGAGCAAGTTGAAAAGAAAAACAGTAAATCAGCCGGTTTTAGAAGATGCACTAAAGTTATCCTTCGTGCACTTGGAGCAAGCATAGCTGTTCGAGAACGCGGATGTTAAGAACACCCTCCACCTTTTCGCACAGGTAGCCTTGCGCTTTTTGCAGGAGTGCTAACGTTAGCGAGCCCCCACGCTCGCCATGTGCTTCGAGTCCATCTAAAACTAACTGATTTAGTGACTTTCGATGACGTTGAGCAGTTTTCTAATCATATTCGTGTTTTAACTACTTAAAAAGTTACACATTGTTTCTTGATTATTAGATTAACCATGATAATTATCCCCCTATATTATAAAGAACAGAACGAACAAAACAAAGTCTCAAAACTGTAATAACGTTTTCTTATTTTCAAAGAGGAGAAAAACAACAATATTTTCAACGCCCTTTGTCAACTGTCCTTTCGCTAGTCAGAAGATATCGCGTGCGCCAAAATATGTTTTCTTTTATATTTTGCAAAATAGAACACAAACCTGCAATCAGTTTCGAGGTACAATACCTCGAAACTTGATTGCGTTGCCTGCTGGAGCGCTGTTATTGTTACTGGCTTCAACTCGATACTGCCAAACTTAACGTCCATAATTTATAAAATTGAAAACTGTGTGATTGTACGAAACCGCTTTTAAGAATCTGAATGAAAGTATATCCAGTCACAATGCTTTATATGAATAGAAAGTCTAGAATATTCTTCGCAATTGAATCCTGGTTTTCGGTTGTGGTTTCTAGTGAGAAGTGATATTAAAGAGTTTTCAGGGAGTAAATTTGATTAATGCAACTAATTATTATGTTCAAAAGTAGAAAAGATACAGCACGGTTCCCCAGTTTCGACGATTTCATATGGTTTAATCACCCTTATGACAGGGTGTCGAAGTGCCTCGAGTAGACGAAATGGCTTTTACAGTTTCTTACAGCAACCGGAATTTTACGTGCTATTCTAAAAAATATACCATCAGGAATAAACTTCAAAGTTTCCATGAGGTTGCACACATTATGAATATAAATTTCTGTTGACTTTTTAAAGCCATTCGAAGACAGATGCAATAAACAATTTGAGCTGGAGTCGTTAGGTAATTTAGACAGGCACAAAAAACACTTACCTCATGAGGCCCGACATTGTGTCAACGTCTTCGACTTTGCTCTGTTCCCTCCTAAATATTTGTGCCCGAGGAGACATGTCATAGCTGTAATAATTTCCGTATTTCTCTACCATGTCTGGTTGACCACTGATGTTGAAGATGGCAGGAAAGAAGCTGAAATGTCGAAAATGGCTGATGAGGCGCCTAGAATTAAACTTCGAGAGGAAAGAACAAAATGTTGTGACACAGGCACTTGATTCAAGATGAAATAAAAAGGGGTAATATTAACACAAATACAAAATTATACTTAATTATGTAAACTATATTTTTCCCGGCGATTTCGGGCTTTCCTCTGGGCAGCCAAGTTGAAATTTTCTTAATCCCCTCGTTTAACAATATTAACGTGCCGAGCTGATCTAAAGGAGTGCTGAAGATCTGGTACTAAGCTATCTGAAGGAATGGTGTTGCTAGAAGAACTTGTTGCTGGGCTAGTTGCTGAACGTTATGATGCATTGTACAAAACGCGAAAACGATATTGAACACAAGGAAGAAAACACACACACGGACGCCTGTGTGTCTCTTGTGTCTTGTGTCGTTATTTTTTATTTTTATTTCTCTTGTGTCGTTATTTTTTGCGCCTTACACCTTGCTTCATAATGGTGTTGGTGTGTTGCAATATTTTTCTTCTTTATTCATGGCACTCCTGCAGCGCGTGTTGAGGCATTATTACAAGGGGCAAACAAAATTGAAAAAAAATGCTTCTGTATTTGCAGCACATATTGTTTTATCTAATGTGTTCCAGTTCTTGACAATCCTGACGAGAAGCGAACTGACATGAACACAATTTTCTATGTTAAGTTGTATTCCCCACTCACTGCACAAGTGTTCAATTTTATCTCGTTCAGCTTGCAGCTGCCCAGAACCCTCTTTTTTATGCTTGTGTAAACAACGCAATCATTGCAAACAATCTTAATTGGAAGGAAACATCATTATGAATATCATTGATTACTATTAGGAACACTAATGGCCCTAAAACCGACCCCCTGGTACACCAGAGGTAACTTCAACAAAGTGGGACGTTACACAATTAAAAAGAAAACATCGTTGACGCGAGGACAAATAAGACTACCTTGGACGGTAGTGGCTATTTTTTTTACTTCCCAATTTCTGAAGTAAACTTTTTTATTCATTTATTTATTTATCTTATTACACATAGTATCAGTCCTCTGTAGGACTATAGTAGGTGTCGGTTATAAATATTACATAAAAGCAACTATACAACACATCACCACTCGGCTATTACAACAATACCACAAAGTACCAATATTTACCGACCGTGACACAAAACAAACAATCCTAGAAACGCAGTGAATCATTATTGTACATATCAATTCGAGCGCAAAAGGAGGATAAGGACTGATAGGAAACCACCGCCTAGGGGCGAAGATTGCAATCGCTGATAGTCAATGAAAAAAATGAATACATAATAAAAGTCCTTCAGGCACAAGTACTGGTACATAAAACAGCCCTTCAGGCAACGGTAAATTAATGCGATACAGTGCCAAACGTTTTTCTGAAGTCAAGAGATACATAACTAACCTGCTTCCCTCTGTGGATAGACATAACAAGATGGTGATAAAGCTCGGTGAGTTGATTAGTGCACAAATAACCCTTTCTAAACCCGTGTTGATATTCCAGAAATAAATTGTTAAAAATTAGATGCTGCATTATCTGAATATATAGCATGTGCTCGACTAATTTGCAACAAATGGATGTTAAATAAATTGGTCTGTAGTTCGCAACATCATTCTTCGGTTCCTTTTTGTTCACTGGGATCACATAAGTTACTTTCCAGTCGTCCAGCAATGCCCACTTAAACCATGATTTATTAAATATTATAAAAAAATAAATATGGGGCAACCGCATCTGCACAGCGCCTGTATACTCTAGGCGATATCTGACCGGGACCTTTCGCTTTTGTTTTGTCTAAGCTTTTTAAGAGCCTTCGGACACCCTAAACACCAACAACAACAGGAGGCG
Source organism: Ixodes persulcatus (assembly GCA_013358835.2). Taxonomy (NCBI): domain Eukaryota; kingdom Metazoa; phylum Arthropoda; class Arachnida; order Ixodida; family Ixodidae; genus Ixodes; species Ixodes persulcatus. The sequence goes on from JABSTQ010003926.1 coordinate 7,378, forward strand.
TATAATCGTAGTTGACTAAAAATGTTGCGGGCGTCGTTGTAGTTCCCGGTGGAAAAAAAAAAAACATTTGAATATACTCGCTAAAGACACGGACGTTTTGAGAGTCATTAGTGATCAGCTCGTTTTTTACCAATATGCCAGGTATCCCAAACTGATCACCTCCACAGCTATTCATAAACTTCCAAACCTGCTTATTGTTGCATTTCATTCCATCTTCGAGCAGATGCAGATAATCTCGTTTTGGCTTATTTATGGTTACTTTGTAATTCACTGTTAGTTCTTAAAGCTTAGCAAGGTTTCACTCTTACTTTTTAGTTTTGTACCGGGCGTATGCACGTTTTAGTTTCATTCTCATGGGCAGCACAGTACCACTTATACATGGGTTTTCGCTTTTTTTTTAGTTTAGTAGGGTCAATACTGGGAATGTACTTTTTTGTAAGCCGGATTAATCTCTGCGTAAACCGCACCCACGCATGACTGACACCTTTCTCTTCAGCGACACATTCAAATGAAAGGAAGGTATTACAAAGCTCCGAGCTCAACTCTCATAATTCCCCTTTCGTAGAAAAATATTCTTTAATTTGTACTCAATTTTATGCGTGTTTTTTTTTTTTTAAACAAAGCGTCGCAATTGCAGTATCATGATCGCTTATACCGGATATGACATCGACATGTTTAAAGATGTCAGGATGATTGCACAGAAACACGTTAAGTATCTTCAGTCCACGCGTTCGTGCAAGGACACGATGGCCGAACCCCAAACTGTAAATCATAACTTCCTATCAGAATTCAGTGGAGTCATTGTTCTACAGGCACAATCTTCCTCACTTCATGTTATGTCTCGCAGATAAAAATCACCACCAAACACCCCACACTCATTAGGAATATTAGAAACCAGTTCGTTGAGGGTGTTTATACTTGAAGAATCCGAATTTGGCGGTATATAAAATACCCCAACACTAAAATTTGTGTTATGGGGTAACCTCCCCCGACACCATAATGACTCGACAGAATTCCCAGCGATATTAAGTAGATAACTTTGACAGCCTAAAGTTGACAACTTAAGGCTCTCTTGACTCAGTGATGCACGACAATTTAGACGATGAAAATATACTCACGCGACATTGTAGCTTGCCCAGTACTTTTGATTTTGAAGATATTCGCTGACGTCTTTAGCCCTCGTAATATTTCTGAAAAAGAAAAACAAATAGCACGTATTCAACAATAACTTTTCGGAGCTCAAGTTAAATTCGACCGTACGGCATCTGCTCGAGAATCCAGAGGGTATTTTTTCCGATGGCCGCCCCTGGAGTAAAGAGTTTGTAGTCCAACACCATCCACTGATTATTGTATCTAAGGTGAGAAAAAAAGTGGCAGTCAGGCTGGAAGACACAACCGATATTAGTTGCATGAACTATTTGCAAGGGCTGATAACTAACAAACTCATTAATTTGCAAAACAAAATTACTAAAAAAACGAAAATACACCCTGGAGAAGTGGAACAAGTGGGACAAAGGACAAACAGAAAACTCCAAACACAGCTAGGTGGCTGGCGCGCGCTGAAAACACTGCCTACTCATGTTATCTAACCATGGACCTCGCCATTTCCAGTGGAGCGCTCTACCAACTGAGCTAACCAGGAGTTAGACGTCAGTAGAGCAAACGGGCTTTTTCAGCTGCTATCTGTCTGAAACCAAGAAGGGTGAAGGGTCTGCATTTTTAAGGTTATGTGATGTCAATGCAATTAATTCAAAGGTCTAAGCGAGCTGGACAGAATAAACAATAATACTTCCTGGAGAATAGTCCCTTGTCGAGAAAGTATTATCAAGGGAAAAACGTTTACGAAACTGCAATGTTTTGTTTTATCCAATTATTGCTAACTTTTCGCATGCTTACGCCAATTTAAAACTTGTGCGCAAGAGGTGCGCCGCTAGCCCTGCTTACAATGACGGTTAGTAGAGTAACCTAGCGCTTTCAGTAATACCGTCACTTTTGTCGTCTGCATACCCACGAATGACGCGCTGCCGAGATAGTGACGATAGGAGTGAAACGACTACGTCATTGTTTTAAGCATCATTGCAGCAGGGCTTGCAGCGCACTTTTTGCGCGCAATTTTTAAATCGCGTCGAAACGTTAAAATGTATCAAACAATATGTGTAAATAATTACATATTTGCCATTTGTTTCAGTGGGGCTGGCCTATAATAGTAACTTCCGTGAATACTGCAATTGCAACATGGCCCCTAAAAATGTGAAAATTAAAAAAGTTAAGTATCTGATTTTAGTTGATTAGCATATTTATTAAAACGACGATTATTAAATCATCTAATGTCCACCGATCCTGATCAATACATGGTGAAAATGGCACTCATCTAACACTCACCCTTTAAAAAAAAACCTTCTCAAATTGAACATTAGGCACCCTCTATTTTTAGTACACGTATCTGACTCATCTAACTTCGCTTGGAACTTCCAGTAACAAGTCTCAAAATTTAAACAACTATAAACCCCCATGTTTTCTAAATTCTTGCGGATATAATTTACTGTTTACATTCCATCTAGCAGACTTGGAAAGCGAGTTTATGCATTCTCCCACAAATCAGTTAAAACCATTTTCAAGGTTTTTTTTTTTTTCACTGTAATATCTCAAGAATGTCGAAATAGTTATTCTAATTCAGAACAAAGTTCTTGGGAGTATGCAAAAAAGACAACCTCATAACTCAAACTTACGGGAAGAATAACGCTATATTTATGACTCATAAATGGAAATTCTATAGGCGAACGTAACTCGCACACCGCTAAAAATCCTGCCGCCCGCCAAATGCTATTTTCTCCGAGAGACAACTCGAAAACCCGCTAAATTTAGTTTACAAAATGAAAGACGTTTGCAATTCTCTGTAATGCTAAATTAGAGCGCAGCTCTTGAGGTGGAGCAGGGGAGGGTGCGGAGAGGAGGGTACGCCCCTCCTCGCTCTCCGTACCCTCCCCTCCTTCTGTCCTCCTCCCTTTACATTAAGCGAAAACTTTTTTTGGCTAAATTCCCCTCTAAATTTAGTGAAACTTTCCCCGATAAATTTAGCAGGAAATTTAGCAAAACGTTTCCCGCTAATTTAGCGGGTTAATTTTCCCCACTCATTTAGCGGGACAAATTGTCCGCCAAGTTTACTGTTTTATGTTACCCCGCTAAATTTAGCCAGCAAATTTACGTCCCATGATCTCAACACCAATTAAGTTTCCCCACTAAATTTAGCGTGGAAACGTCCCATAATGCAACGCGCGCGGTTAGGACGACGCCGACGCTGCTCAACCCGGAAACGGGCGACTAATAGCTGCGCTCTAAAAATCTGCTAAATTGACAACATTCGGCTTAAACATTTCTGCTCTTTGTGGTTGGTTATGATGACCTGCATGGTTCGAATATTCAGAGGGGAGTGAAATGACATGTACCCTATAAACCGAAGCATAGGACGACCTTTCTCTGAGCAGGCGCCCGTGAGGAGACTTTACTGAAACGCGAGCAAGGATCTAATCACTGATAATGGTGAAAGAATAAGAAATATAATCAAATTCACACTGATAATTGACATCTGCAGGAATATCTTGAGAACGTTAACGTTACGCTAAGCATCAATGTGCAAATAACGTCTGTTTGATATTTAGGCTCCATTTCTGTAGCAAATGTTTATAATTGGTCACAATGGGCTTCAGAACAATGCCGGGGCAACATTGATAGTAAAGTAGTGCTTTATTTAGGTTTATACGGTATTATTTTTGATGCCACATGCTCAATTGTGTCAATTATGTTCAGAATGATTTTTTACCCTGCAGAGTGGAGACAAAATAAAAATACCAGAAGCACGAATGTAAAAAAAGTAAAGAAACGTGTTTGGTTGTTACTCCTGGCCATACTCTTCGTGTTTCAAATAAATATATTAAACCCACTCACCGGCATCTATTCTTTAGCTTAAATAATACTTAAATTAAAACAAGTAACAAGAAATGCATAGGTTATTCTAATAACTGTCCCCCCTAGAAATAAAGAAAATTATACAATAATTCCTACCTAGATATTGAGCGCGTGGAGTGCTCTGATGCACGGCAGCGAAGTTATAAACCGCCTAAGTGTCTAGTCTTGTTGGGAGAATATCAATGAATTACAAGGGTAATTGCTGATTATGCGAGATCCAGGTCGCTAAACTCGCCAAACGCAAAGATTCTTTGTGTTATGACATTTTGAGGGGAGGAGCCGAAAGACTGCCGCAAAGTTTTCTCCCAAACCCGGAGATCCGTTTATAGCTAAATGTGCTGCGCTGTGAAGTTTATCCGTTTATCTTCGTGACGTTTTTGATTGAACGGGCAAAACCTCCCTACCCCTCCCAGGGCAGCGCACAAGAGCAGCACGAGAGAGCGCGCGGAGACGACCCTGGTTCATAGGTGCGACGTCATGACAGAGATTACCAGCTGCGACCAACATGTTTAATGATCTCTAAAAACACGGGGGAGGCTTGGTGTAATGACATTCTAAAATCAACTCCGTTGAAGTTTACAGTCTGATATCGTTCTTATTTTTTCCGATAAAGCAGAATTTACTGAAAAACGTCCCTTCCGTTTTTTTTTTTTTCATTTCTGTCGGCCTTTTGGGTGTGATCAAAGTGTAGACCGACGTGGTTAAATCAGAACCAGCCGAGTAGCGTTGTCCGTTTTTGGGGCGGATTTCGCTTTCATCCTGCCAACGGTCCCACCATTGGCAGGATGAAATCATTTGACTGTTTTCTTTCTGAGTAGAGATTGTTGGCCACCTAGGCTACCAAACGTGTGGGTGTGGTCGGCTTGCCAGGATTAGCCAAACTGTTGTGAATTCTGCTTTAATCAACGGAAATATCAGTAATCCCTGGTTGTCAATATTGATGCAGATGTTTTAAGAACGCAATGGTTCCAAGCGTCCACTGTACACAATCAGACTTGTCATCGTCGATTCGAAGACGCAAAATTGAATTTGTCGTTAACAACTGATAATCCTGATCCTGACCGCAAAGATAGGAACTATAAAAGGACGTAACTAAACGCGCCTCCACACTACGAGCTCTAGCACGAGCCTCTCGTTTTACAGTCTGTCATGAATACTCGTGAGTTCATAGAACGCGAACCGTTTTAATTCCAGAACATCTCGAACCATTATTTCGAAAATTGCACGCTGTGCTGTTTTTCGTCGTCGCTCAGTTGGAAAACCTCTAAGCAGGGGCGTCGAATCAAGGGGACTTGGAGGAAGCGATCCACCCCCCCCCCCCCCTTTTTTCATGCGAACCGTTTTAATTCCAGAACATCTCAAACCATTATTTCGAAAATTGCACGCTGTGCTGTTTTTCGTCGTCGCTCAGTTGCAAAACCTCTACGCAGGGGCGTCGAATCAAGGGGACTTGGAGGGAGCGATTCCCCCCCCCCCTCTCTCTCCCCCTTCCCCCTTCGTTGGTGGCGACGGAAGAGGGGGTAAGGGGCATAAAGGGGTAAAGGGTGTAGAGATTCCTGTGGTCTTCCTTCCCCGATGGCTGTGATAACGGCCGCGGGTCGGAACGCTCGGCCTCCTTCACCGTGAACTCCGACTTGTTCATGAAGCGGAGGGTCCTCTGTCTTGGAGGATCCTCCTCTCACTCTCTCACGGGGGACCGCTTTTCAGTCTCCCGCTCGGATGGAGATGTCTGCTGACGGGCCAGGAGGTTTCGCCTCGTCTTTTCCCGCTTTCGGGAAGGGACTCGTCCGGTGACCGCGAAAAAGATAGGACGTGTATTGGCGACTTCTCCAATGCTTCCCCGCCCTTTGCCTCTCCGGAACCCCGCATCTGGCAGGTAAGGTCTTTTTCTTACCTTGTCGGCGAGGGGGGCATTTTGGATGGGGACATTATAATTCTTCTAGAAGGGTGTTTTATTAAATCTTCATGTGGACTCTGTCCTTACGCTGGTACGTGTGTCTTCTCTTCCGCTATATTCGAGAAAGTGAGACTAGGTGGAGGATCACTGGCACCGACGCAGGTATCTATCGAACCGACCTCCGGAATCTAGACCTAAATATCGTCTACATTGCCGCGGAGATGTGGGAACCGCGCTACTAGGGGATTTCTGTGGTGTTCCTTCCCCGATGGCTATGATAATGGCCGCGGGTCAGAACGCTCGGCCTTCTTCGCCGTGAGCTCCGACCTGTTTGATAAGCGGAAGGTCCCCTGTTTTGGAGGATACTTCTCTCACTCTCTCATGGAGGGACCTTTTTCCGAACAAGTCGGAGCTCACCGCGATGGAGGCCGAGCGTTCCGACCCGCGGCCGTTATCGCAGCCATCGGGGAAGGACGACCACAGGAATCGCCACAAGGGAGAGCCGATCACCCAAGCCCCCGTCACCCCCACATCTCTCAAACGCCACATACGTCACTAAACAGACCGCTTGCGTATGTCCCCGGTAGCGTTGCTGACAGTGGCGGAAAATGAGCTTTAAAGCCGCGTACACCGCGCACGGCTCCACAATACCACGAAGTTCCATCTTCGCCTCGATACGAAGCGAAGATTTTGGCCTCAAATAACTCCTTCCCAAAGTTGGGAAACGACACTTTGTCGTCACCAATAACTTCCACGAACGACGAGCTTGTGGAGATAAAGCTCAAAATATTCACACTCCGCCTTAGGCAATCTAGACAGGATTAACTCGGCGTAGAGATGTAGGGACACGCGGGAGCGACGTCACCAGTGCAGCCGTTCAATCAGCTAGCTTCCAAGGTGTTGCTCGCGCGCGCTCTGATGTAGCTCGCTGCGACTTTGTGTTTCACAATCTCGCTGGAATTCGAGCACCGAGAGAATTCGGATAATTGACACCGCGTCCCGTGTAATGCCATTGTTGCGAGAGTCGAATTAGCGCGCTCTGCGAACTTCGGCAACAAGTTTGTGTTTGACGAATTTAGCGACCCTAGTGTCTGCCTGCTATTGACACTCTTTGAATTATTTTCGCAGCTCAGCAGAATTATTTTCTCGATTAAAAATGAATACACTTTTTTGAGTATGAAAAATGTCTACGTCAACTGACCCTAACCCTAATTGGTTCCCTTTAGGAGATGAGACAAACTTTCTTTAAAAGCATAATATATTTCTAACCAGAACCGTCATAAGTCCCGGTTCAACCATTTGCATAAAAAAACAGCAAGCATACCCGCTGAGCAAAAATAGTTAACACTTTAATCGTATCGAGTCAAACTTACGCAGGATTCGTTTTCGCTGAATAAGTATATATGTGAGTATAACTGTGTCTGTTAAAACATTGGCAGCACTTTTGACATGCCTTACAGAATTCTCGTAGAACCTGCTTTGCGTCACTGAGGGTCACGTGGTCACGTGACGTGATGTACGTTGACGTGACGTTACGGTATCTTGCCATGGGGTCACGTGAAGCAGTGTCACGTACTGTCAGTGCTATTTGACATGATGTTTTCACAGATAGAAATGATTGGCGTTGAAATTAAAATTAAATATTTAATTGTGCCGAAATCTGAAAAACTAAAATAAGGCAACCATTCCTACCTCGGCGACGCAATGCGATTGACTTGAATCAGTTTAATACCACTTTTTTTATACACGCGCTGTGTTCAGTGATATTTTATCGGGAACACACAAGAACAGACAAAAATAAACTGGCACTTCATAAAAACCAAAAAATTTAAAAAAAGAAACTGATTTTTTAGCAAACAAAGAAAAAATAACTGTGACGGGGGGGGGGGGGGGCTTTGTTTGAACCCGGTTTATTCAAATGGCAACTGTTCGCGGTGGAACACCACTACGCACGCGGCAATATGGACAAAGCGATACTTTCCTGTCTCAGTTGGTGGGAAAATCTCAAAACAAAATGTAAATTATATTTAGTGTAAAACCAATGGGGAACATAAAGCTCAAAAGGCCCAAGCCAGTCGTACGACATATTCTAATTTAACAATGCAGGGGAATGATCAGAGTCATAACTATTATTATAAAATGTGATCTGACTTTAACATAGGCCAATCCAGCGTTTACTTACGTGCCACTGTTCAATTTTCCAAAATAGTCAACCCATTGGGGACCCGTGACTGCCAGGCGGGTGGCAACCATGCCTCTAACCCAGGTGAGGGGAGCGTTGTCTGGCCTCACCAAGTCCCAGAGGCTGTCATTGTTGTTCTCTATTGTGGTTTCCGTGATTGCCTAAAATGGCAGTATATGATTCGCCACGTCAACAGATAAAAAAGGGGGTTGTAGAATGGTAGTTGCACATATTCCTGTAGTGCTGCCAACATATTGTACGAAGAAGTACAATAAGGTTTGTACTGCTGAATTCATATATAAAGCAAGTTTGTGCAGAGAAATCAGATATGAGGGCCACAACTCATCATCTAAAATGTTTTACTCTACCCCCAATCATTTAGCACAGCTATTTTTATGCATGGAACTATTATTGATGGCTATAATTTTATCGAGAGGTGTCCTCTTCACAGTCTTTTCATGTGCTACCTTTTTTTTCAGATTGCGTTGGGGGGCAAATAAGCTTAAGAGGGCCAGATTAGAATTCGAGCGTTTTCCAACACTTTTCATGGGGTTTTAAGTTAAATCTCGTTTGAAGAAACCCGTCGGCACAGAATATTATACCAATAATAACTACAAACCCACAGATGCCAAAACACCGAGTAGTACAATAGGTAAATCATTAAGTTCAAAACTTAGCAATTCACTCCTTAAGCGTAAACAAGTTTATTAATATCTGTATATATTGGAACAGATCTAGGAAACCTTGCTTCAGTTGTGTTGGCTTGGCGCATCTGATGAGCACTTGTCTTTATTTTTTGCACACTAAATATTGCCGTTGCACATGGAGGTTGCATGTGGTCCTTCCCACGCGATACAATGTTACAAAAAAAGCAACAAATAACAAAATAATTTCGAATGTTTCAATACTTGGTTGTTCCTTGCAGGCCCACTTACCAGGCCAGTTGAGGCGAGATAAAAATCGTCAAGAGAAACCAATTTTCCAGGGTATGAAGACATGCTGATGGTGTGACCAGGGATAGATTTACCTGAAGAAAATATAGGCATCATACTACAAGGCATATCTGTCGCGTTATTTTTGGCGATGAAGAAAATAGCAAGTTAGCAGACACTAACCTGCTTAATTAACTGGAAAACTGATGCATATAAATTACGAGTATGAAAATAGTGTTATACAGTAAAGTGGAAGAATATCAGTAATTATTCTTTAATACCTGGTGTGGAGAGTGTATTATAAGCTACGCAGTATAAATTCCTGGGGAAGCAGGAATTTATGGGGGAAGCAGGCCAGAGAACGACGTCACACTATAAGATTTCTTACTACTATATACGCAGTAAGGGCAGCTGCTAGCGTGGTCTTAAACTTTTCCTATGAATATATATTTATTCAGGAAAAGTGTTTGGCTCTATTTTGGCGAGCTGCCTCACGATGTTGTAACCGATATAATTTTTGCACCACGGTGGTTTTGGTATTGTAAGCTTTTGAATTTAAAAAGTATAGATTGTTCATAGTATCGTTCTTACGCTCATGGAAAGTTGAGAAGTCCTTACTTAAGATTTTTGGGGAGTGATAAACTCACGTCTTACCATGAATGGTTGTAGGGAAATGCATGAAAAAATCAATACCAGGCTGAGACCAACTAAATTAATTTTGATTATTGTAAAATAGTGGATCCTGGAGGAGCAGTCAATTTGATTCGAAGCGTCAAACTGCCCGAGATGTTTTATAACTGACAGGGGTATACGTATAGTCCTAAGTTTATGTAACATTTTTGGTACAATGTGCAGCCTAAGTTCGAAAATAATGCGTCTTGAAGGGTTGAATCGAATGCACCTTGCAGACAAAGCAGTGCCACCAGTAAGGGAACGGGACTTTTCGTTTCGTGGTCATTGTAATTACTAATTATTGCAGTATCGTTCTGTGGCATTTTTATTATTGTAATATTTATCCAATTTTAGTCCAATTTAAAAGACATCTGGATTTAAATAGGATTTAGACGTAACTTATATCGTTACCTTTTAATGACGCTTAATATGCAAAGGCTTTCTATTATAATAAAGCAACTGGGTGGCTAAAAAGGTGAGCAGGAAGTGAAAGATGCTGCCACGCCATATTAATACTCATTGCTTTTATATTCGTGCGGGTTGCTTTCATTCTTAATGGCAGCACGAGGAATCAAAATATCTTCAAACGTGCGATATTATGGAACGCAAACCCGTTTTGACGAATTAACTAAGCATCAAGGAGAATGTCGGATGCGTATTCAAACACGCATCACGTGTTTTCATCTCCAGCTGTAACTGTTCTAAAGCAAAAATTGAAAACAAATCGGGCTTCCACAAAGCAAATTGTTGTGTGAATGTTTATACAGCCGGATGTTAGTCTGCCTTAGTGGGCGTCTGGTGTCTCAGCTGTAGATGAGCAATTTAGCCAGTGCGGTACAACCGCTAGCCTGGGGTCTTTAACGTGCACTACGCAGTAGTGATACACATGTACATGTACATGTACATGTACATGCACTCTTCCGCGATTTATCTTCCTTATCCACATCGACTCCTTTAATAGACGGGAGGCGAGCGCGTGCAGGCGAGCGCATGATAGAGTTGGGAACTCCGTTCCCATCGTTATCTTTCGTGCTTCAGTGATTTAGCAAAATATTCACTCTTCGGCAGCATCGGGTTGTTATTCAGGTTGTTAGAATGAAACCTCATTTAGCTCGAGGTGTGGTATTTTTCGTGTTGTGAAAACTAAGGAAATGTCCTCGCATTTACTTTTCGCAGAGATCTCGGGAAGCAGCTTCCTGCGATCTAGGGAAGGAGCTGAACAAATGACAAGTACGAAACACCTCTGGACCAAAAAATGAACTCTGCGATCTGGCACTGAGCGTGGAATGAACGCGTAAAACCTAGCACACGGCGTCCTCATGTAAACCTCAATCTGGTGTAAAAAAAATATTCAAGAGTTTCAACAAAGTTGTTTATAGACCGACACGCGGGCTTGACGTCACGGAGCTGCGGCGGCGCTGCGATCACGCCGGAGCCTGGTGGTATGAGCAAAGGGGCGCGCGTTTTGCATGGGCGTCATAGCATTTCAGCATGCCGCGAAGCTATGCTGCCGTTAATTGCAACGAAATGTATAGCAAAAGTAGCGGAGTGAGTTTCCACAAGTTCCCGGCTGACTCTGAAAGGCGCAGAAGGTGGATAATATCCGTGGATCCAAAAGAATGGTCGCCTCGCTCGGACGACCGTTTGTGCGGGAAGCCCTTTCTTGAAGGCAAGTGTGGCATCCATTTCAATGTCCGTCCCGAGGCTGGCCTGATGTGCAGGGAAACCGTCGTCTGATCGAGACCACACAAATTTTGTTCCCACGGTGTTCGCGCACAAAGCACCGGCCAAGCGCTCGTCGGTGGCTCGTTACCAGTGGTGGCGGCAACGATCGAGTTACATGTAACGGCGTTGCCGGTAACGCGTTACGTTTTTATGTAATGTAATAACGTACTCGTTACTTCTTCAATACAGTAACGGGGAACGTACTCACGCTACTTATTTCGAATAACGCGTACTAGTAGTTACGTTACTCGCTACTTATTCTTTCCAAGACCTGAAAACTATTTTTTTTTTTTTTCGTGCTTTCATACTTCGTCTTACTTTCAGCCCAGACGCAGCCGGTGCTACGAGCTGATGGGACCGATCGACAGCGTCAAAAAAAAAACACCATCATGATGTCCGTCATGTTTCTTTAGTACGCGTTCTACCATCGCTGAACCAAACATAAACAAGAAAGACCCAGTGACTCGCTCTTTTGACGCTGCTTCATTGGTCCCATTAAGTTACGCTGCGTCTGGACTTAAGCTGAAACCAAGTATAGGCGCCAAGTAATTAATTATTGCGCTACATTCCACCCCCCTTCGAAAGTTTTTTGTTTTTTTTTTCCCTGTGCAAAAAGTACCACTTCGGAAAAACCTCACTCAACCCCTACGCCCTTTGTCCCAGTGTAAAAAAAAAAAAAAAAAAAACGCTTTCGAAAAAAAAAATCCTTTGTTGTTGTCAATTTATAAATAAAAAGTAATGCAAAAATAACGTGCGTTACTTTTCAACGGTAACGCTTTCCTTTTATTTTGAGGTAACGTAGGTCGGTGACGCGTTCCTTTTATTTGCAAGTAATCAGTAACGTATCTCGTTGCGTTTTTTTGGTAACGCCTACAACACTGCTCGCTACGCCCGTGATACCAATTGGAAGGAGACCGGCGGCACAACAGAAAAAGCGTTGCCGCTTGTCGTGCCTAGTGGTCATGAGGGTAAGAAAAATATCATACCTTAAACTGAAGGACGCTGTATGTATTTAATCGAGTAATAAATACCTTTCATCAGACCCCCAGTTTGTTGATTCTCTGTGCTGATTCCGCCTGCAGCGCGGAAAGCGGCTCCAAGTAATTGTAGGCCTCTAGAGACCTGTACGCCTGAACCGTGTAGGCCGTGAACTAGCTTGGCGAGAAAACTAAATAAACGACGACATGAGCCATCGACGTCGGTGGCAGAAACCTCACGTCGGAACTACGGCATACCTTGTTTACGGCGTACGGATCGTCTGAGGCAACGCCGTCCACGCACACTTTGTCTCCATACCGCTGCCATTTAGGCTCGGGTAGCGAGCTCAGATTAGTCGGGGATAACATACGACATACGTTGAGAAGACATGCGACGGAGAAATAAAGCTAGAAGCGTCTCTAGAACGTCAACAACGAGCGCACACCACACAACGGAATGGCGAAAACACGGAGAGCCCGGCCGCATTTGCCCACATGGCTTCTGCGCATGCGCGGCCTTCCGGCCGTGTTGGCAAGCAGAACCGCGCCGAGTGTCGGTCTAGAAAGAAACAGGTTGGTGGGAAGGGCCAGAAGTTTCAACCCTAGATCCGGCACCACAATCAAAGATTAAAAGCCAAAATTATGCATTGGCAATTTACGAACTAGATGCGATTAAAATGTTGAAGTATTCGCATCCCCGAAAAAGAAAGAAAATGCGGCAGTAGAAGACTGAAATGTGCATGGAACAGGTAAATATCGAGTTGACTGGGCTATAAGACCAGCAGAAGAACACCGCGTATCTGTTCATATTACATTTCAAACAATGTGCCACCGCGTCATGACATATGCCATATTATTAATTGACAAACGTTAGAGCCACTGACGCGGAAAGTCGAAAACCAGTTTTAGTTTTAGATTTTCCTGCGTTCCGCGCTACCACCGGCGGGAGGTTGGTCCCCACTTGTAGGAGAGACATCTGCAAGCAAACCCAACTTGCAATCGGTGAATGACGTTTCAAAATATTTCTGTAATATAAAAATGGACCTCCTAGCATAAAAAACCTGTTCTGAGTTTTAATTCTCCGTCTATACAATGAAACCGTCGCAGTTTTTCGCAACTTAAAAGCGAAATCCGCCAAGTGACGAAGCAGAGAGGGCCGTATATTGAAAAACAAGCAGAAATTCCTTTGCGTGTAATTATAGTGGGTAAATAAGTATCAGGCTCGTGTAAAAGAGGGGTAACACTTACTCGATTTCGATGTGAGCTGCCAGGGAAACATGTACTTCTTTTCTATCCTGAGCATGTCTCGGTACGAAAACCACATGCTGTGAGCAAACAGGATGTCGTCATTGTCGGCCACTACTTTGATGAGCGCAGAGCAAGCGGGTGTCTGGTTCATGCTGTATACATCAGGTACTCTCTTTAGGATATTTTCCAGGCCAAGCAAGTCTCCTTCAATGTTGAAGAACCTGAAAGTTACCGAACGTTATTCGGCGTTTCTCCTTAAAAATAGATTAGAAATGCGACTTGTAATCGGTTTCCGCCACTCACGAACATATTCGCGACACACGCTGTGAAATGGTCGGTACAATGTACCAAAACCAGATTTCAATTGTCTAGGAAAAATGTCGCACTTGTGAATTTATACATCATGCAACTATAAAAGGATGTTCGACATAGATTTTTTTTTTGGTTAAATATATAATGAAAACTACTGATGTCCAACATCTTCGGTTATGTACTGTTAAGAGTTCCTGTGAAATTAAGAATTTGCTTTCTTGAAGCGCCCCGGAAATGGTGTAACGTTCACATCAACTTTCAAGTTTAATGATACACTTGCGGAAAAGTGAACTGCGTTTTTTGGGGGGCTGAGCATCAATTAAAAATTTTAACCAGATTAATCAACACATTTTGATCAATTGATTGATCAATTAATCGCTCGCGTTAATGCCAGGCACACAGCGACATAGGGGCATGAGAAAAATGTTTCTTTTATTATTTTTGTTATTTTTTTTTAGTACCAAACGCCACAATCTGCATTTTCTGCTGAGGATAAACATGTGCAGTTGAATACAGTCAAAAGATACACGAAAATTATTATTCTTCCGTTGAAGTCATAATAGAAGACGTTTTCAGGAATTCTTCGATATGGCTATGCCTGGTCGAGTTTCTTGCTTCTTAACAATCCTTGCGGCACTATACAGGTTCTCCAGAGACGTTGACCCAGGAAAAACATCATTTCTTAGTAACCGATGCTTTTTCCCACCCGAAAAAGCCCCGAGATTCCCATTGCAGTTCGCCGGTCCGCACGTCGACTTTGAAACGATAGAGACAAAACCAGGCTTTTCCGCTAGCCAGTCGACACCATTATTTAGTGCCATTGAGAGGCACGAGGAGTGCCTGGCCCATTTGGAAAGTTGGTTGTTTTGATAGGATTGATGACGTGGGTAGACAGACTTCACTGAAGGATTTTGAAAAATGTATATCAAATCGTCGCTTTGAGCGCTTCCGATTGGCGGCCGTAGACGTCACAGGAGCGAGGGAAAAAGCACTGCACCCACACAGATATACCACTGACTGGGTGCCCAGACAGATTACTAAAAGGAAAAGCTACGGGACTTTGTACATCCTGGGGAATGTCTACCTGCCGGAAACATGCGGCTTTTGAGGAGCGCCTTCTCTGCGCTGGGCAAGTTGGAGACCGCGCTTACGACGGATGCCAAGAAAGCCTGATGAACTTTTCGTAAATTGGACAAGGCCTTCTTGCTTTAACCAGCCCAGCCTTAACCATGCATAATGATATTCTTATTTCTGAGTTTCTTGCTGAAGGACAAGGTAGTGTTTGCGTTCTAGAAAAGAATTGCGTGGCAGAAATAAAATAAAAATTCTAAATTAGTTTTTATTTGTTTACCCGAATTTAAATTAAAACTAACTAACCAGTTCATAGGTTTGATCGCGATTAAATAATTCATTTATTAAGTTGAAGCTTAATCAATCCATCGCCCAGCTTTAGTTGTTGTTTTTTTCTAACCGTCTATTGTAATTTATTGACGAGCATAGTTATATATTATTTGCCCGGTCGTAAATGAGCAGTGATATCTAGACTAACTTTTCTGGTCACTGTACTGCTCTCTTACAATACCTTATTCAATTACGTCAAAGCGCTCGAAGCCTTAAAAGGAACTACATCAATAGTATACTCTCTCACTGTAGGGGTGCTGAACTCATAGGAGAGTAAACCAAGATGAAGACGCCATACGTTTCGCGCTGAGCAACTCCAGAAAGCAGGCATTGTAAATTAAGTTCCACAAAGCGTTACATACCTTTCAGCACAGAATATTGATACCGAGTCCGAACATCACCTTTATTACGTGATGTATGTGGGTAATTTGCCGCATCACGACGCAACAACTGAATGAAGCGCAAAGGTGAGACAGGAGTACTCTATCAGCTTTGGGTTATATTTAGGTTCAATCAACAGATAATATAATATAATTAATTGATTGTAATAATAAACATATTATTAGCACAAACAAAAACACAATCGTCCCCTTTCGTAAGCATGTTGAATGATTAGACTTTTTGAGGGAAATCTTATAACTGCAAAATATTGAGTTTTCTAAGAGACCTGATTTGCATGATAATCTCTATTGGGTAGGAAATCAGACCTTGGCACCCCAAGTGGTTAACTTTAGAACTACACGGACAAGTACAATGACTCAGCGCTCGGCTGACATAACTGAACGCGGCGTCAGCGTTCGGCTGGAGTTCGTGTTCTCCGGTGAGGGGGAGGACAGGCTCTTTTGCTACCATTCAGGTCAGCATGAACAATGCAGCATGGTCGGTACCCAGCTCAGCAGAAAAGCCGAAATGGGTCAAGCTCGCATTCTCTGACGACTACTTTTGAGAGAGATCCGGCACTTAGCGCCATTTCGTTTATTGTTATTATTTTTACATTAGACTGTGCATGCCCCGCGCTCTATAGACCCCTTTCGAAATTCACGTGCCGCTTATTAGAAGGTCGGAACCCCGGCACAATGGCGGAGCAACTGCATCGATGAATGTGCAAGTCATTCGATAAGATAGCGAACGTCGGAGCACGGCCAACTCTAGGAGAAGACGAGCCAATCAAACAACGTCGAAAGTGCAACGTCACTGCGTTCATCACCTTTTTTTATGGGTGTGTTTTTTTCCAGTATGCGTGATGTTGAGGTTTTAGTCCGCCATTGTGCAGGGATTCCAGAGCTGCCAACAGAGGGCAGTATTTCGAAAGGGGTCTATTGAAGACGATGACATGAACATGCCCACAAGGGCTCTGGGCATGTGCACAGGCCTTGTGTTAAATAAACACCGAGGTGTAGAGACAACAAGCGTGTCAGAGCGCCCTCTATAATTACCCAGTTGTGCGGTTGCTGTTCACAATTAATATGCGAGTAATCTTTTCATCTTACAGTGCTCTGGTGACGTCCAAGTACTCGTTCGATACGTTCAGGGTCTTGTTCTCGAAGTGATCACTCAAGCCGGCAAGCTGCTTCATCTGCAAATGTACCTGTCGAGTGGAACAAAAATTACAAAAAGGTGGCATATTTTGTTTGCGCTCAAATGAAATTTTCGGTACGAGGAAATGTAGTCACGCAAAATAAAAGTAGAAATCAATATTTGATAAAAAAAATACCTCGCTGATTCCTAATGATTTATGTTTTTTATGCAAGTAAAAGAGCCACGAAATTACGTACGCAGGCAAAGAAAAAACTAAGTTCTTCGTCTGTTCTGCTTCCTTCTTCTTAGTCTTGGTCGGACTCCTTTAGCAGTTTTGAACGATTTAAAACTGCCATCTATACAGAGAATTTCTGTAAGCCTAGCAATATATACTGCCGTTTTGTTCAGCTTCTTCAAACCTGAAGAATTCAAATATTTTTGGTAAACCTCGGCAACTACTGCATGGCTTCTAGGATCTTCTTCTTTTTCAATCCAGTTTCAACGACCTTCGTGCGTTTATATAACCGGAGGCTCAATTTTGACATTGTTACGTTTCGGTTAGTGGTGTGCTGTGTAAACGTATTACAAAATGTATTTACTTCTTTCTTTAAGCGGGCGTTTGTTCTTTTTTTAAGGAGGCATTTGATTTTTCAAAAAATCGGTTACCTACGCAGCGTTTTTCAGACTCCAAACCTATTTTCGCTCTTGCCAAAACAGAGATATGGGAAATCCACAAACGAAACTAATCTACGTGGATCAATAGAATTAGCATGCAATGCACGTATATAAATATCGGCATTGTAGTACCAACCAAACTCACGAAAATCCAAGATTTGTTTCAGTTATTCATTTATTGATTCATTGATTTTGAGTGGCCCACAAACGATAACAAACCTAAAACTGGAAACTATATTTACCGACTCACACTTTAAAAACACAAAATGACACAAGCTGAACCCGTGGCACCTATTCCAAGATAGCTTTCTAAGTCTCAATTGTATTTGAAAAACAAATTAAGGCACGTCACCTTGGAGCATCTGAAAAAAAAAACGCTCGTGGTTCAGAAACAAAATAAATAAATTGTGGAATCATGTGATAATCCACACTACGGTGCCTGGAGCGCGTCTTCCACTGGAGTGTTTAGCGCCCTCTGCTGCCCATACATCTAAAGTGGTCCCAAAGTGGCAACAAATGACACCACAGAAGCCGAAGTGTCATGCTGCTGCATGTCGCGATCCTGGCGGTTGGTCGTAGAAATGCTAACGTGACGCTGCGATTTGCACAACCGAATTCGAGTGTCGCTGTCGTCACGGCGTCCCAACTTCTGGCTGCTGAAGCTTCTGTGGACTACCACACTCGAGAGCGACCTGCAGCAGAACAGGTGTCAGCCACATACACCACAGCTGTTGGGACGCCGCCAGGATTGCGAACAGCATGACGCTTCTATGATGTCATCAGGTGGAAATCCAGTGACCACTTTTTGGACGCGGTAAATACACCAGTATGAGACGCGTTTGAGGCACCGTATCACAGTTATGGTGGCTATAAGGAGAGGTGTGCCGAACAGAAAATCGATAGCATGCCACTTGTTCATGACGCCGGTGGCACCGGTACCCTGCGCCTGGTGCACAATGGGACCACGCGTAGAAGTGCGTCCTGCATGAGCGCGCGTAGTACGAAACGCTCTCGTTCCCCACCCCTTCGACTTGAGACGCTTCATGCTACGCCCCTTCGAGCAGAAATACACCGGAATCCTGGCTACACCGCCACTTTTTCGTCATGAATCGGCGGCACGTGGAACTACCCAAGAATGCGGAGCGCTCGGTACGCCTATCCCTGTAGCCACCATACCACAGTAGTCAAGGCGATAGCTGCGACAGGTCACTGCAACGTCTTCGAGTAATGGCGTCGGGGTGCGTGAACAAAAGCGTTTGGAACAAAATATACAGCTGGGTCGCTAAACTCGTCAAACACAAATTTGGGGCCGAAGTTAGCGGAGCGTGCTGATTGGACCCTCGCGACGATGGCGTCATGCGGGACGAGGTGTCAATCATCCAAACTCTCTCGGTGCTCAAATTCCAGCAAGATTGTGAAACACAAAGTCGTAGCGAGCTTCGTCGGAGCGCGCGCGAGCAATATAGGCACGCTGTGAATACTCTGAACTTTCTCGTCGCGAGATCGCCGTTTGTAGAAATTATTGGCGACGACAAAGTGACGTTTAACAACTTTGGGAAGAAGTTATTTGAGGCCAAAATCTTCGCTTCGGAATCGAGGCGAAGATTGAACTTTGTGAGATTGTGGACCCAAGCGCGCTGTCCGCCGGCTTTAGAGCTCATCTTCCGCGACTGTCAACAAAGCTTCCGGGGTCACCCAGAGGCGGTTTATGTATCGGTAGTTTGTGAGAGATGAGGAGGCGGCGGGGTATGGCGAGAAGAAGCCGAGGGAACGAAAATAAAAAGGGGGACGACACACACACACACACACACACATACACACACAAAAAAAAACACACACAAACACACACACACACGCACGCACGCACGCACGCACGCACGCACATAGGGATCAGGAAGTGCCGTAGAAAATGTCTCGGGGGCGGGGGGGGGGGGGGGGGGGGGAGGAAGTCTTCCTTATCCCCGTCCCCGTTTCGTCGCCCCTGCTTAGAGGCGTTCGAACTGAAGAGCACAGCGTCCAATTTTTGCTAATAATGGTCCTACAGGTTATGGAATTAAAGTTGCTTGCGTTCCATAAAATCACGAGCGGCCATGGAAGACTTTCAAGAGAGAGGCTCGTGCTAGTGCTATACTCCGTTTCACCTTATGTTGTACCGCAACGAATGCTAGAGGCGCCAGCTCATAGCGTTGACAGCTGTTCTTAATGCACGAGAGCTTGTGCCGCCGAGACGTGCCCGCTCGTAGCCTTCCCTGCGGTACATCATAAGGTGAAATAGAGTATAGGAAGTATTCACTGGCGGCCATAGCTGTGTGCACGACTGCTGAGCGCGTGCTGATGGCGAGCTTCCACAGTTCTTTTGTAACGTGCATTCCGCACCCTAAAGATTGCCGGTCTTAGCAGCCTATTAATGTGGGCTCGTTCAGAGCATGCGCTCTAGACATCACCCACAAATATGGCGCCCAGTGAATTTTTATACCCTTGACTTTAGGGTATAAAAACTTCGACGGTGTTGATTTTAGAATGCAATTACCCAAGCCTCCATCGTACTTTTTAGAGACCATCAAACATGTTGGTCGCAGCTGATAATCTTTGTCGTGACGTCACATGAATGAACCACAGTCGTCTCCGCGCGCTCTCTCGTGCTGCTCTTGTTCGGCGCCTAGGGAGAAGTAGGGATTTTTCGCCCATCTAATGAAAAACGCCACGACGATAAAGGGACCTGCGGGTTTGTGAGGAAAGAAAACTTAGCGACAATCTTTAGGCTCCTCCCCCCACTATGCCATAACACAAAGGGTAGCTAAACTCAACAAGAAGGTTTGACGAGTTTAGCTACCCTGTTGTGCTCTGAACGCTTCTGTTTCTTTGTTTTCTTGTTTTGTGACGGTGCGCGAGAAAGCGAGTTTCCAGGCACGAGCTCTTCTCACTGGCATTGCTACAACGGCAGTTGTCAGCGGCTATTATTTTGTTTCCAGAGAGCACGTGAAGTACGCTTCGGGTGCTACAAAAGCCCAAAGTATTAGCGGCGAGATGTTTTGTTTGCGCCATCGTATGGTTACCTTTCGTGACGTCATTACCTTGCGACCAACTAATTCGATGGTGTTTCTAATGAGCATGGTGGAAGCTCGAAATCATAGCGCTCTGAAACCAACACTGCCAACACCGTCAAAATTGAAGTTCTTTCATTACTCTTTATTCCGTCGATGAGAAATCCTTTGCCGACGTCATAGTCGGCATTCGGCCAATCGTGGAAGGCCGACGATAGCGACGATTTTGATCGCGCACGTCGCCAGTAGACGATTGCAAGCAAGACATTTGGCCGACGTCATGTCTTTGCGCAATTACAAGCTTGCCAAAGCTACATTCACGCGCACGTTGCACATGCTTGCACTCGTGGGGCATCAGTGAGGCCAGGGTTATTTTGCTGTGGCGTAGCTCAGTGGTAGCCAGCGTTACTAGATTACCTCAGTTGTGGGGAGGGGGTAACCAACGTTATTACATTAGGGAGTTTTAGGGAACAGTTTTGCACGTCCGATACGGTACGATGCCCCCCCCCCCCCCCCCCCTCCCCGGTACGAACCGCGCATGCGCTACCACAGAACACTCCCATAGAAGCAGTTCGTACCGTATCGGACGTGCAAAAACGGTTCCCTAAAACTCCCTATTAGCTCAGTTACGGAACTGCTCATAGTCTCTGCATGCACGAGCAATACCCCCCCCCCCCCCCCCCACCACCCTCACTCACCACGGCTCGCCTCCCGTCGATCGACGCGCCGGACGGCTACTATGATAACTGCAGTGTATTCTATGGGATACGTAAGTTTCGAACTGCAGCGTCTAGATGGCGTTCCAACGTACTCTGTTGAACACACCGTTCGTAAACGAAAATCTAGATGGCGCTTCGAACGACGGGAGGTAGACTGAAGTGAGTGAGGGGGGGGGGGGGGGGGGGGGGTTGCCCCCTTTCGTAGGAGTTCGACAACTGTGGTATTCTAGTAACGTTGGCGGTAACCTCAATTCCCCTCCTCCTCCTTCTCGCTCACCTCAGTTGGCTTCCCGTGGAGCCCTACTATCCTGAGAAAAGTGGCGCCATTCATTGTTGTGGAAATGATCGAGACACGTACTGCGCGCCACTTCTGGGACGAACATGGAGTCTGAAATCTAGCTCAGTGCTGCCCTGTGCCGCCACGATCTTCAAAAGAGCTGCGCGTTGCACGTGCCTCATGCATCGACGCACCTTGCACTACTTTTCAAACATGAAGGGGCTTTAGTCTCCCGCAGAGCCGTATATGTAGAGAGTTTGGCCATTCGTTGGGAAGTATAGGAGACAAATGAGGAGGAGCCATTGGCCGAAAGCGGGCTGGGCGTGTTCCAGGGCGTCTTCAGAAATTTGAATGTGACCAACCAGAAGCCGGAAATAATACCCTGGCGGTGGTCGCGAGAAACAAACCTGATAACTGCATTGGAGTAACTCTCGATGACTGAAAATGTGGTACACGTGATGTTTCAATCACGCTCACCCAAAATGATGGTGAAAGAGTGCGACTAGCGAAACGATCGACATAATCCTTACGCCAAGCGCCGAGGGCCGGGAATCTGCCGTCCGAGCGGTCACACTCTGTCCGAGCAAAACAGAGTTGAGCGGCGCGTTCGTTTCTTACATCTTTCTGCATGATCATGATCAAAACAACACGTGCACCCTATTTTGAACCACAAAGAGTTACTACACTTCACTGTTACGCGCTTATTAAAACCATATACGAACATATACCTTCGATCAGAACTGTTTCTCGCTACCACCGCTAGGGGATTCTTTTCGGCTTCTGGTTGGTCAAGAGAGCATGCCAAGCCCTCTTTTCGAGTCTGCCGCCCGCCCTGGCTCTGCCCGCGCCTCCCATTGACCAAACTCTCTACATATACGGCTCTGGTCTCCCGTAAAGCCCCTCGATGTGTTTGCGTTTGTCTTGCATGTAGCATCAAATGCGCCAGTGCACGAGGCCCGTGTCTCGAGCGGCCCTTGGAAGCGAATAGCGGCGGAGCGCCCGCTCGTGGCACGTGCCTTGCGCGTTTCCACAACAGTGGTTGGCGGTAGTTGTAATAAAACGCCTTTATCAAGAGACTTTAGTCTCCCGTAAAGCCCCTCTATCCTGGGAAAAGTGGCGCCATTCATTGTTATGGAAATGCTCGAGACACGTGCCGCGCGCCGCTTCTGGTAAGAACATGCACTCTAATAAAAAATGGAGGAAAAAGGTAGCAACGGCGCGTCTTCCTCCCTTCTACTGACGCGCCCCCAAGCGGACACGAGAAGAAGGGAGGAACGAAACGTTTTCCTCCTTCTCCAGGCAGACGGGAGGAAGCTTTCGCCCTCCCGACTCATCTTCTTTCGGTTTCGTTTTTCGAGCACGTCGCGCACGTTATTAAATAAATGTTGTTGAGTTGATAGAGCTTCAGAAGCAGCGAAGGCCGCCTGTAATTCCGTGTTCTAGTCCAAACGTGCAGAACATTTCGGTTGCATTGACGTTTTTACCACTAATTTTATCAAACGAGCAAACGAAGCCGCTTGAAACAGCGAAGTTCCGGAGCAGTGCCACCAGCGCTACGTACACTGGGTAAGATGGCCGTTTCTGGATTGCGAGACCCACGCCGAACTACAGTAGCGGAACCACGCGGAACTATGTCGACGTTTTCGACGTTATGGAAATCGCAGGAACTGCGTCCAAGGCAGGCACGTGTTCCTGCCGGCTGCCTGGGTGCCTTCCGTGCTGAGTTCGGTTCTGTTTTTCCGTGCCGAGTGCCAACCGGCGTTAAACGTGGTTCTGTATTTCTCCGTGTCAGCAACATAGCAGCAACATCGTGAGGACAGTGTTGTCCGTAGTGAAAAGAAGACTGGAATTATCGCCGATGTGACCGAGTGTTCGCGTATCAGTGGGGTAACAACAAGATGAGATGACGTTAATTGTCGAGCATTGACGCCGCTGGTCGGGCCGTGATCGGAGGGGGCGGAGTGTCGCAGGTTGACATTCCGCTTTACATTAAAGAGTTTAAGACCACTTGAGGAATTAGGTGCAGTCGATCGACGTGAAGATAGTCATGTTGGAACGCTGGTCTGAACGGTAAGCTCCTATCGTGCAGTGGCCAATGTGACTGTCGGTCCCCGAGAGCGCTTGCTCTCTGGGGAAAAGACTGAACAGTACGAAATCATGACGGAAAGTACGTATATTTACAATGGAATTTTAGCATTAAAAAAAAGGTAAAATCGAAAAAAAAAGGCTATCCTTTATTTTGCTGTTTAAATATACTACGGTTCCTGGAGAAACTGCCCTTCAAGTGGCGCGCTGGGATGAGCGCAAGAGGTTTTCGAGCTCGTCACGGCGTAGCTCCGTACACCTAACACTTGCCGCAAGTCGCGGCTTTGACTGCATTCAAGTTCATCAAAAAGCGATTTCTCTGCCCGTGAAGCATCACTTCCAGCTGAGTGAATATCCGCTCTACAGAGATTAATTCAAGACGGCAATTGCAGCCGTGCGCGAACAGCACAAATAGAAAAACAAACACTAAAATAGAAATACTGGCTACGAAGTGCCGTGCGAGGAAACAAACACATGGCCGGGAACCGCATTGATGCGGCTCGTATTGGCTTTCAAATAATTACGGCATGATCGAGCGTTTTCTTTTTAATAAGAGATTCGTTCCCTGAGCCATTAAATATACTCTCAGATGTATAACATTGCTGGAAAAGAATCAACATGCTGGGAATATTTTTATTGCTTAGGGAGTCACCGAGAAATTCTGTACGTTCAAAACGACCAGTATAAAAGACGGAAACGCAGAGCTCGGGAATAGTGATCGGGTTAGTGTACTGATGTATTCATGTTTGTAAGTGTGATGCATGTGTATGCGCTCTATGTATGTTCAGCTGATGCTTGTAGTATGCGTAATGTGTATATATGTGTGTAGAATAGAGGTTCCCGAAGACCCCAAAAAGCAGTGGTGGCGTTAGAAAATAAAAATATTTTTGCAGAACATGAATTGGGCGGTACCTAGAGCCACCTAGCCTAGCTACTTGCGATTACTCTGCTTTACCCTGCCATCTAGTGGCGAGTGATTTAACCTCCTTTTACGCTACGCGGCTACGCCACAATTTCGTGTTAAGCGCGAGACACATGGACGGCGGAATCGTCCGATCCGACAGTCCGAACGCCGCTCCGAATTGCCGCACGCGACAGTTAGAGACACACGCTTCCGACCTTGCATGCGGCACGACGATCCCTTCGGCTCCACTCAGGAGATCCAAGCACTCCAGCGGAGGTTCGCGTTCATAGATCTCTGGTCCCAGATTGACGGTTTAGCTCGCACGAGCCTCGCTCGCGTGCATTTTTTGCCGGGGCCATCTTTTTCGAATGGGACAGCGGGATCCACGCGTCCGGCTTCCCGTCGCCCGTCCCGTTTTCTTATTCGTCCCGCCAGACCCAGTACGTCATCATGACGTTCCGCGCTAGCTGTGCTGTCATTGGCTGGACGCTTCCGACAGTCCGTCCGCCGTGCGAAACTATCTGGCACGTTGGACGCACGCCGGATCGCCGATCCGAAGTCTGAAGCGACCAAATGTTTCGGATCAGGCAGTCGTACTGCCGGATCGGACGTCGGATTGGATGGATTTTCCGCGCATGTGTTTCGCGCTTTACCGTGCTGAAATGAGCCAAGAGGCTGCTTCGGATTTGCTTTTTTAGAGAGCGGCTTTGGTTTTGCGGGCGAATGGTTTACCACTTTTCCGTGATGTGCGGTTGACGATACGGTTGACGAAAGAATTGTGGCTCGAGGAATAGCAAAGGTAGGACATAAAGTGCGCGAACTGGGTGCCGGTTGTCTCCGTTTAACATCGCAGTGCTGACGATGAGAAGGCTGAGTGATTGCATGCTTTCGAAACGTAAGTTTCTTTACCTGCAGGGGGAAGCCGGCTTCGGAAATAAATACAGTTCGCGGAAAGCTCGTGTTACGTTTTTATTTGCTGCTCCTCTTGCTCCGTGCAATAGACTTAGTGTTCTCGTTAAGCCTTATTGAGCTCGATTTGCTCGATTCGTGGCCGCCATAATGAGATGCAGGCGACGGAGGAACTTTTGCTCCCCTGCTTCAGGGACGAAAGTTTCTCCCTTTCTGAAGGAACATATGTGTCAAGAGCGTTCCTCCCTTTAAAAAGGACTGTGGTCACGTACGCACGCACCGACCCAGCGGCTCCCGAGAGAACTTATCTCCGCTCGATCGAGCGGCCCCGGAGAGCGTCAGATTACCTTACCCGGCTCAAGTGCTGCGTCGTGGAAGGATGTTGCCGCGCGCTTACATAAGTCCGCGCAACATCCATTGCACCACATTAGATAACATCTTGGCAATCACACCATAGCACTGCCAATACTGCTGTCTCATCCGGCTGACGTATTGCCTCGCGATTGCACCAGTTCACGCCATCGCGAGGTAACCCTCAGCACGAGGGTTTAAAAAGGAGTCGGGACAGAGGACTGAACGGAGACGAGACGGAGCGAGCAGCGAGACGTCATGGGACCAGCGGCCTGGACTGACGACGACATCGATGCTGCATCATTATTTTTAGACAAATAATAACCAGTTAATTTAATAAAAAGTTAGCGTTCTCACCAACCGTTTTAGACCATCTTAACTTCCTAGTCAAGTCTAGAATACCCGAGACGCAACAGTGGTGACCCGGAGAACACTCTCCTTCTCAAAGCAAGCCCTCTTCAGCAAGCAAGCACATCATCACACCGGCCCTCCCATCCCCGCACCCAACGGAAACTCCCGGCCCTGCTCATTTCCCTCGTCTCCCGGAGATTTCTTCCACTGCCTGGCCCGCCACTCCCGGACAACGGCTCAACCGAACAGCATCACCGACACCGTTCCTGTTCCCCATGGCCCACGACATGGCAGTGGTGGTACCGCTCGACGGGAATGCAAAGCTCGGCGAGCGCTTTGCAACGACGGTCTCTGCCACCGCCACTGTCCCCGCCACTCCAGCCACCATCTTGTCCGCGGGGTGCGTCACTCATTTCCGCCCCAAGTTTCGGCGCCACGGCCCGCGACTTCATCATCGCGCCTACCGCCTCCGTCACCATCACCGCCGGTGAGCCTCATCTTCTTTCTTTCACCACACAAGACAAGAAAGAAAGCTACCCGTGTCTCAGCCACGCCCTCAACGCTGCAGCCCCCTGCGTGCAGTTTGCTTCAAGGCACCCACAGTGTCGAACTCACCGCGGACAGCTCTTATTGAGCACGTCCACGCGGACGACCCACCGCAACCACGCAACTCACCGCGTGCAACACAACGCAGCTCAATTCGTTCAACCCAACGCGGCCACACCACGCAACTCACCGCGTGCCACTCAACCAAGCAAATCACCGCGTGCAACCCACCGCAGCTCAATGCGTGCAACCCAGCGCGGCAACCGCGTTCAACCCAACGCAACTCAATGTGTGTAGTCCAACGCGGCAACACCACGGAACTCACTGCGTACAACTCAACCAGGCAAATCCCCGTGCAACCCAACACGGAAACACGACGGAACTACGCAACTCACCGCGAGCCACTCTCCGCACTCAGCTCACGGCGGACACCTCAACACGAGTACGTCCCCGCCGCCTCCTCACCACAAGTCCAATCTCCGCAAGCGCCTCACCGCCGGCCACCCACCGCCAAGTCCCACCGCCTGCTGCTCTACGCGAGTACCACGCGGCCGACTCAATGCGGGGCCTCGGCACGGGCACGCTACTGCAAGCGACTCTCTGCGGCCCTTCTGACGCTTCTAGCTCACACGGGAAAATCACGCACGCGTCCCACCGAGACTGCAACACGTGATGCACGGGCTACGCCCTCAGCTTTCCACGACGGCCCACACAAGGTTCTGTAGCACCGACCGACGCCACTCACGGTCGGCGCTCACGGAAAGAACTAAGTGATCGCCGCCTATCATCGAAATCTTTATCTTTCGCATCAACTCTTCTCGTCGTCCACCCCAAACCATCATCGCCCGAACGTCCAGCAAGCGGAGATCCAGACACGCTCCGGCCGCCACGTGCCGCAGCGTCTGGGCATCGCATCTCCTCCTACACCTGCTACTACACGCCTCACTCGCGCGCCCGCGGCGAGTCGAAAGCCTAGTCTCGGATAACGGTGGTCTCTAAACGTTCGCCTACTCTCTGGGGAGGGAGTACTGTGGTCACGTACGCACGCACCGACGCAGCGGCTCCCGAGAGAACTTTTCTCCGCTCGATCGAGCGGCCCCGGAGAGCGTCAGATTACCTTACCCGGCTCAAGTGCTGCGTCGTCGACGGATGTTGCCGCGCGCTTACATAAGTCCGCACAACATCCATTGCACCACATTAGATAACATCTTGGCAATCACACCATAGCACTGCCAATACTGCTGTCTCATCCGGCTGACGTATTGCCTCGCGATTGCACCAGTTCACGCCATCGCGAGGTAACCCTCAGCACGAGGGTTTAAAAAGGAGTCGGGACAGAGGACTGAACGGAGACGAGACGGAGCGAGCAGCGAGACGTCATGGGACCAGCGGCCTGGACTGACGACGACATCGATGCTGCATCATTATTTTTAGACAAATAATAATTAATAACCAGTTAATTTAATAAAAAGTTAGCGTTCTCAACAACCGTTTTAGACCATCTTAACTTCCTAGTCAAGTCTAGAACACCTCAGACGCTACAGGACTATACTGACCCTTTTTTCTAAGAGTGTGGCGTCTTAAATCCAGCTCAGTGCTGCGCTGTGCCGCCATGATCTTCCCCAGGGCTGCACGTTGCGCGTGCCTCGTATAACGACGCACCTTGCGCTACTTTTGAAACATGAAGTGGCTTTAGTCTCCCATCGTTTGAAGCGTCATCTCGATTTTCGTTTCAAAACTGCGTGTTCCATAGAGTGGACGGTAGAACGCCATCTAGACGCTGCGATTCGAGACGTACGTATTGCATAGAATACACTGCAGTTACCATACCAGCCGTCCGGCGCGTCGAACAACGAGAGGCGAGACGTGGTAAGCTCTGCAACTGAGCTAATCTAATAACGTTTGTGGTAAAGTCTCCGCTTCGCACGCAGCGGACCCAGGCCCTGCAACGCCAACTTAACAACTAAAACTACAACGCTAACAATGGACGTCATTTCCAGTTGTGCGAAGAGCCCATACCAGCATTTGCTGTAAAACATCCCAGGCTAGAAGATGAGCAAGAATAGGCCAATTGCTCCTCTGCAGCATTAAACAAATCCCGTTATATCTAATTTCTATGTAGGATATAATTATGATAACGGTGAACTTGTTTTCAAAATTTCCCAATACTATAACATTCAAGAGCCCTCCGCTAATTTTGTTTTAACCATATTCATGCAAGAGTAGAGGTATCATTCACACTCAGTGTGCGACTCTATAGCTAGTCCATTGTTTGCGCTCTATAAAACGGCTGTATGCTGTGGAGGTACGCTTTTACTTTTGTTGTCAAGACGTTCTGAGAAGCAAAGCGGTATTGTATATAATTGGATTGCTCATTCTCCCCAGTTTAAAATTCGATTTCGGTTTAGAGTCGCTCTAATAGATACTGACAGCTTAAAGGGCAACACCGGTCGAAAACCAAACGAGAATAAATAACTTGTACTGCTTCAGTGCAAAAAAAAATACTATCATAGCCGAAATATTACGTCGAAGTGAAGCCGCGCACTCCACTAAAACCGATTTTAAAGATATGACCAGCTGCACAGGCGGCAAGCGGGTTAGCTTTTAGTCAAGCAACGCTGGGCACCTGGTGCCCAACGAGGTGCAGGGCCTTAGAGTGATTTAACTGGCAGCTGAAAGTGACCCCCAATCGGCCGCCGCCATATGTTGCACATTTTTGACCACTAGACACATGACCTTATAGTTTTACATCTAGATTTTAAAGGGGTACGGAAACTAAATTCCAGAGCTCAATTTTTAGCTTTAATGTGTGGCATGTTACAGCTAACCTCAAAATTACCAGTCTTTCGTTGAAAGGCAAAGGAAAACTAGTATTAAAGCTAATTAAACGATCTTTAAATGTGCACCTCGTGGATGCATGTGGAGCCGTTTTGGGAGGTAATATAGCAACGTTGGGGAACTTGCTACGTAGTCATGACGTAGCAAGTTCCATCGGAGCAACGTCGCTCCTTGGAATTCAACATTTTCCTTCATAGCTTTCCTCCTCAACTCACAAATTGCGCATTGTACCAAACAGTTCAAGAAGACGGAAAGGAGGGACTCTCCTCTTGCTCGAACCCTCGTTTGTGTGCCCGGACAAAGCCATGCTCCCCCTAGAAGATTACCGCGTAGCTCAAAATTTGGACAAAATTTGCTTTCTCCCCCCCTCCCCCCCCCTTCACCCCTCAGCTGACAGTGCTGTAGAAGCTACGTGCTCCTTGTGCCAGCCACACGCTCGTCACCCCACGGGTACTTCGAACGGCTCGGTTGTAACGCGTTGACGCTATTGACACCACCACAACGCTGACAACGCCACCAAGGGCAAAGCTCATAACCGCGCCACCTTGCTATGTCACGAATGCGGGGAATCCTTTTTTTTTCTGTTTTTGTTTGCGCCGGATATCCCAGGGCGGATCACGCACTCCGTTCGCTTCTCTTCGAGCGGTTGCTCGAGTGCACCGTTTGGAACAAAAAATATAGCCAGTCGTTCAAAATACAAACTTGCGATTGTCATTAACGGTTATTATCCGTCATGCTTGACTTATTTCCGAACGAAATTTGAATATTTCAATCTGCGTTTTCGTAGTCCTTTAAAGAATAATTGCTTATTGATCTGTAATAACCGTACCCACGAGATAAGTTATGTTTCGTTTGTTTTAAGTCCAAAATGTGCTTTTAAGACAAAAACTCGGGCAGCTTCGCAATGCCTCCACTACATGCCGTCAGCCGGGGTGCTGTATTTTGCGTTTTTGTTGGAGCTACACAAAGATCTCTGGGGCTAGCAGTATTGAAAAAAAAAATTGTCTTTTACAGCGATTGCAATACAAATCTCGGCTCAGTTTTGCGTAAAAGCCTCGGAATTTGGTACGGTCACGTGTCTCATGGTCGAAATTGTACACCATGGCGGCAGCCTCGTGGGGGTCACTTTTTGCCTGGTGAACGGGACACCAGTTTATCGCTCTAAGCTCCTCTACCTCGTTTCTCGTACCGCAACACCACCGTGACGTCACGTCGCGGCCGTACAGTTGACATTGGTGTTGCGGTTACTCTTCAGCAGATAGTTTCGTTTTTGCCGTTGACAACCGAAACCAAACTTCCAGCCGTGATATTTATGAAACCACACGCAATAGCAAGACAAAATATTGTACTTTTAATTCAATGACACTGACTGAGCTGAAGACAGTCGTAATACCAAATTCTAATATATTGACCGGAGTTGCAAATTTAAGAAACACAGGGCTTTGTATATCATGTTGACAGATCGCTTCGTGATTTTTTTTTGTCGGGGTTCTGATTACCTAATTTGCAGGCGTGAAATGACTCATCACTTTTCCTAACCTCTTAATGGCAGCCCGCAGACTCGTGTCGTGACAAACAACAGAAATGCTTACTCGAAATAGCGGACATCTTCGAACCTAAAGACCTACCATGTGCCAATAGGGGTCCGTAGATTCATGGAGGTTCTCTTGGCTTCTCGAGTACCAGAGGTTTTGCAGGAGGTATACATAGAGCCTCTCGCAGTACTGCGGCTGCCCTTCGCAGTAGCGGCTGTACAGGTTGTTAAACTGTTTTTCCATGAGGTCGTGCGTCAGGTAGGCCTCCACTGCACCGGCGGCGTACGCCTGAGCGTCGTCTGGATACGAGCCGTTGGACTGCAGCTCCAGGAATGTCCAGCTTTAAAGAACGGATACCAGGACGTCCATTAGTTATCAGACCAATACTCCAGTCGAAAATGGCAACTGTTATACTTTTGCATACGCGTACAATAAGCTCGCCTACATGCAGACTAGCACTTGCTTGTGGGCAGTTGTTTTAAATAAAATAAATAATGTTTTAAACTGTTACATTGTTACGCCTTCATTGCATGAAATCTTACATAAATCTTAATTACTCATGAATGCTTTATAATAGTTAGTGGGAAAAATGTATTACCTCTGCATATGAATGCCTAACGTTACTAAGAAAGGTGCTACACGCCAAATGTCTAGATAAGTTTTGTTTCTAATTTTTATCAGAATATTTTTTTTTTCTATTTCCCAGATATATTAAGTTTTATTTCACTACAGATACTACTTCAGCCACTGAGTGTGCATATTCGGAACACAAGAATAAACTGTAATATTTTTTTTTAATTACCAAGACGGCGTTCTGTAGAAAAGAATATTATAATACCGAGGTACATTTGTGAAAATTATCAATACACGTATAAAAAAACGATGTATTATAATAGTGAAATGTAAACATTTTTATTTAAAAATACAAAAGAAAGGAGTGTATTCTTAACGTTTCAAAAGTGATGAAACAAAAAAACTTGTTTTTGTAACACTTGAAACGTATTTCTTATTCATCTGCTGTAATTTATGTAAACATAGGAGGCACCGTGGACTACATCATGTGTCTGCATTAGTAATGCTGACGAGATATGGACGAGGTTTCTCAAAGACTATCTTTTTTATGAGGAACGCGCAAAATATTAACAACAAATATTAGTATTTATTACAAAATATTTATGTACCCCTTCACCGCCTTTGTTTCACACCTACCACAAACGAACTGGAAAAACTGTTGACTTCTTTTTTGTCTTTGCGAAAGCTACGGAAGGATGTTTTAAAAATATACTGCAATGAAAACGACAGCCCCACATTTTATAGCGATATTGCGAATGTATACGCTTTAAAGTGTGTTCAGGGACGCAAATCAACACTACATGTGGCTAAGTAATTAAAGAATCAAATTAAATTTTCGGAAGTCTATTGAAATAAAGAGTGCGGTAAAAATTGAAATATTTCATTACTGTATTATGCCACTCATTATTGCATTTTATTGTACTGCTCAATGTATATTCTGCTTTCCTTCAGTGTTTGCTCTGCCCTTGCTCCCTGGTCAACGATCAGATATTCCCTAGCTTTAGAGCCAGGGAGGCTATTACACCGCACATCTCGTGAAATAAAGTTTTAACATTGGCCCACCACGTCTCTGTGCATTAAAGCTAATCGATTATTGATACTAATTTCATAAGCAACTGGGATATTTCACGAGTTTCTGTTGGGAGTTTGAAAACATATGAGACCAACTGTATTTTAATTGTCTTATCTGCAGTCCTACCACGCAGCCTGAATGAACTAGTTCCTTCAAGTGAGTCGGTGAGAGCGCAGTTTGTACACGCTCAGCAGCAGGTATAAAAGGCTGCATCAGTTGTGCCGCTTTCCCAAAACTGTTAAGATTACCAGAGAACTCACCAAAACAGATGCCCAATTTATAATAAAACGTTGGCACCCTTTATGTCTGCCGTTTGTTATAGCCCTCACAATATGACCAAGGCCGATGTCGTACAAGTGCTTATGCGAAAAGTCAATGGCACCTCTTAAGCTAGGGCACTATGTCGGTCTCTGGTAATTTTGTGAGGATTCCTAGAGTGCGAGCGTTCGTCTGATATTCCTCCTGAGTGTATTCCAAAGTTTTCACACGGAAACCACAGGGCGAAAGATGTTTGTCCGGTCCGCCCCTTTGTCCAACTCTTTCGTATTTTTTAATCTCTTACCAACACGCTCAATTCAAGTTAACCAGCTATCAGCGACTCTTTCTGCTATGCTCATTGTGTTAAAAGATTGTCAGTAAAACTACTACAGTGGTGGATAGTGCTCACTTAGGGTATTAAGTGGCAAATTTTAATGCTCGCCATGACCTAGTAGAAGAAAAGTGTAAAAAGTGTCAAAGTTGTGTTCGCGCTAACAGTGTCAGCGCAGAGTACATTCATGAAACTTAGTGTTCATGTTGATGTCGGCAGAAGACGAAGTTTATACCAAACAAGCAAACTAATAATGTTAGCGTCTGCTTAGATGCCTGATTCTAGGCCTCAACAATTTATTCATGCAAGAAGGAAGATTGTTCGCTTGGAATCAGTTAATTGGGTGCAGTTTTCTAAAAGCTCAAAACATTTTGTGCTAAAATAAATTCAGGTAATTTATTTAGTTTGCATCTTGCATGTTTGAAATACATTCGAATATGTACGAAGGAGGAACGTCAGTTCAAGTATTATTCCCTCGTTGAAACATCTTATGTCAAATAGAAGATGAAAAGGCGACTATTGCGCAAACTTTACGTAAGTATTGACTTTATTGGAGACATGTGGGCACTTGCGCTTCCGAAAAAAACTTAGGGGACGGTCACGCTTCGCCTTTAAGAGTGGAACGCGATAGCGTTATCGGGTCCCGTCGAAAAGCCTTCTCACATAAACGAGGGCTCGTGGCCAAGCCGTGCAAGCGTGCGTGCGTGGTCTAGTCGGTAGCATCATGTGTCACTTGACATTATACGTGTCTGTAACGTCATGACCCTATCGACCCGCTAAATTTTGTCAGGAAAACTTTCTGCTAGATTTGGCGGGAAAATGTTCCACTAAATTTGACGGGAAAATTTTCTGCTAAATTCGATGGAAAAATGTTTCGCTAAATTTGGCGTGAAAGTTTCCGCTAGATTTGACGAAAAAATGTTTCGCTAAATTTGGCAGGAAAAGCTTCCGCTAAATTTGGCGGGAACATTTCTTGTTAAATCCCATAATGCAACACGATCAGCCACGTGTGACGTCACGTGTTACGCACGTGTCTGCGCGCGTTGCATTATGGGATGTTTTGGTCCCACCAACGCCAGCGCCGATGCCGATGCCGGATTTTCTTCGACATGAGCTCCTAAGTGCTACTGCGTTAATAATGCTGCGCCCCAGCTGCCCCGGATAAATATAGATGTATGTTAAGCTGGATACAAGATTATCAGTTCGTGTTCGTGACAACTAATTGTTTTAAACCTCAACTTTACTTAAATTCGTTTTACTGAACAGTTTCGTTCACCTTTATTCGGTAAGGTGCACTGTACCTCGGTTTATTGTATTGTGTACCGCAATGTCGATCGCCCGTTCTGTGACTCGATGACCTCCCGTACTGAAACTGGGTGAACTTCTGATCTGGTTCTACCAAAAAAGTGCTAGAAATCATTTCTTTAAAACGAATGAGTAGACACACAAAATTTAATGTTTATGAAAACTGAACTACTATAAGGCACCATTTATTGTGAAATGACCCGGTGAATTGGGAAAGTTTGATCCAAAGTACCATACTCAAACTTCTATCTAATACGTCAGTTGAATGAGTGGATATCGTCTATAACTGATCCGGCGCAAAATTTGCAAATGCAAAACAATTAATTCTAGAACCACATGTACGGCGCATGTAAATTACCCATTAGAGTTAGTCACAGCGAGCACTCTATTTTATACGGTATAACAGGTTTTGCATTATCTGACAGTAAAAAATATTCTTACCCGCTGAAGTGAATGTCATTCTGGAAAGATCCCCAGGCAACGGCTCCTTGACCGGGCTTGCCGTCATGGATGTGCAGGTCCCCTCCAGATGTTCCAAGTGATGCCCACGCATACTGGCACTTGGGGTCCTCGGGGGGCTGGGCTGCTGCTTGCAGCGCCAGAAGAGCAGCAACTGCCAAGGTCACGAACATGTTCCTGAAAGTTCAGTACGTGACACCGTTAGCTTAGACACAGCATTATATGTTTTTTTTTTGTTTTTTTTGCTTATTCACAAGGCGAAATTGAAAAATGTCAGAAATTTAAAGTCGGTCTTAAAAAATCCTATTTCCTGCATGAGCATAGTTTGAAAATCATAACGCGTGTCGCTAGCTTGTTTGGGCAGAGTTTGAACCATCGCTCATACCTCACTTGGACAGACGCTATCGAACACTATACGTCAAAAAAGGCATTGAGTTGTTTTCCTATTACAAAGTATATACTTTAAAAAATAAAATATATAAATCGAGAGCATTACTGCTTTGCTTCCTTCACCTCTCCAGGATGTATCGTTATATACGAAATTTTTAAAGATAACGATTCAAGGCTGATATATTATTTAATATTCCTTTAATTTCGTTCACTAAAGCAACACGACGATGGCGTCAATTAGTGTGGGATCATGCAGGATTCAACCTAATGAAAAAAAAAAGTGATAAAAATTTCCATAAGAAAAACTTAGAAAACCACAAAAATAGAACAACGTCACACATGTTGGTTAGACGTCCTTAGTTTTTTTGTGTGCTTTTTTATCTTTTTAATAAATACACCAACAACAGTCATCTAAATATTCATATTCTTTATACTCCACTTTAAGTTTTTGCTCCACCTATGAGGTAACGTGAAACCTGTTCTCAAAAAGCGTGCTCAGGAAGTGTCCCCAATTCTCTCCATTCACGAGAGATTCTTCAATACCGGCAAATATCAAGTAATCAAATCCAGTAATAACTGCACTCTGCCTAAACTTCTAACTTACGGTACATTGTGTGACGCAACATACTGAGGTGCGTGATCCGCTGTATTTTTTAATTCGTACTTACGATGTTCGATGGTTTCTATGGAATATGTCCGTGCGTATAATAAGCGTTGCTAATGGGGTATTCACGCGAGGGAAAAATCCGATACAAAACCCAGCGGAGTGCGCGTCACCTGATGCTGACGTCTCGCCTTTCTGAGGCGGCGCGGTGACGTCAAGCTTCGCGACGGGGGTGCAGAGGAAATTATTTGACGGTATATTCACAATAACTTGGTGAACTGTGGAGGTTAGGGCACCGCGACCCAATAAGAGCGTCGGAGCAAGGTGCGTGACCCGACGTCCCGGGAACATTTGAGTCACTACGGCAAATGAGAGGCTTCGTGCCTCTCATTTTTTTTTTCGTAATTCGACTCCGACATATTAAGCGTATTGAAGAAGTAGCCCACCACATGAAGCTGTTTGTGGGCGGGGCTCTTAGCACCCGTTTGGTAGAGCACGACCCCTGTCTCATAACGCAATGCATCCGTATTTAGTTCAAACGGAAGTGTAAAATCTGGCAAAGAGAGTATAGGGTTCAATGATATGGCATGAACCATGTAGCGATGTGCTCTTCAATACTCCTCAGTCCAGTCAATGTTCTCATCACGCTGCATAAGTATGGTGAGACATTTCCTCTTAAGAGTGTAGTCTTTCTTTAATGCTCGAACGTAACCGGCAACACTAAGGAACAGTTGGAGGAAGTGTACGTCATATGACTTAACAAGTTCTAAAATGCATCTCACAGACTCTTCTTTTCTGCTTTTCTGAAGCCGTTGAAGACGCGACTTAGAAAAATCCTCTAGTTCTGAAAGAACTCGCTCTTGAAGACGTCGCAAATATCCCAAGGTACAGATTGAAGGCCTAGTTCATCATCGCACACCACGCAGAATTTGTCCGGTCAATGGAGAGGTGGTCGTAATCATATATGTCGAAAGGTGTTGTGAAGGTTGTGTACATTTTGGTATTGTGTTGCAGAGGAACAACCCAAAACTTCCCCTATTTTTCCTCTACCTACCTACCCCTACCTACCCCTTCCCCTACCTATTTTATCAATGATGGCTTCCATTCGGGGAATGGCAAAAGACCCTAGTCCAGACTGCTTGTTTAAAGCACAGTAGACTGCGCGGAACCTGAAGGTTTCATCTGTTTTAAGTTCAATGGTGAAAGGTGACGCAAACAGAGGCACGGAAAATCAAATAATGTTCGCATAAAGCATGCTTTGTAGCTAAAGCTGAGTCACACCTTCTATTCTTTGGTCATGTTGTAGGGCCTTTTTCGCACCACTGTCTTCTCACTGATGTTGAAGTGCACCGCACATTCAGCGTTGACCAGCTGCCAACGCTGAACAATTAGGGGTGCAACATAGAAATTTCTTCATG
Source organism: Ixodes persulcatus (assembly GCA_013358835.2). NCBI lineage: Eukaryota > Metazoa > Arthropoda > Arachnida > Ixodida > Ixodidae > Ixodes > Ixodes persulcatus. The sequence continues at coordinate 44,852 of JABSTQ010003926.1, forward strand.
CTGCAGCAAAAAGCTTCGGTGGACCGTCGATGTATTTGTTGGCCCAACATCTGCGGTAGGCGTGGTCGGTAGTCGTCTTAAATATAACTTCATAATCCCAGTACATATTTCTTTTGAGTCGCTTTATGTCTGGCCGGGACGCTAGAAACTCGATCATAGTTCAGTTGATAAATAATGAGAGCCATGATTTCAATACTCCGGCCATCGAAACCACTGGTAACAGTTGTCCATTCCTCATCAGGGCTTTTCTTGCTGCTGTAACTTGCAATTTAAATTCGCTTTGTCATGTAGGTTTCTAGATCATTTCCTTTGTCCTCGTTAATCATGGATATTGAGGCGCTGCTATCGACAAGGGCGCGAGTCTCACGTCTATCAATATCAACAGTGATCTGTAACAGGCTTGAAGACAAGTACAGAGTTTTATTTTGCATCATCGGGCTGGACCGACCGTCCACCGTCCTTTTCATTTTGTTTATTTTTTGTTCTGAACCTCTGACCTGCTCCTCCACGTTTGCAAGGCCAACCGCTTGGTTTGGGTTGAAAGTTAGAGCCTGGCGTAAAGCTGTATGGCCGTTCCTGCAAAGGCTTGCGTCAATGAAAGTCGGTTGGTGTCCAGCGTTCGGTCTTTGAACGAGGTTGAAGATTTATGTCCCTGATATGAGTGGAGTTTAGGGTCATAGGCAGCTCGAGGAGGAAAGTTTCTATCTACGTAGTTGCTGGAGATGTCTGGCAAGTTCTGAAGCGAAATTTGCCGCGGATTTGAGGTTTGGAGCTTGTACTTGTTTTTGGATTTTACATAGAAGCCCATGCACTATAAAGGGAATCGTAGCCAAGTCATGTGTTTCGGTTTCGGCCAATTGCAGGAGCCTTCTTTTCCCAAAGAAACACCTTAAGGGCAGGATTGTCTTGTACTTGTAGACGACGGGTTATTTCCATTAGTGTACTAGGTTGCTCTTGAAGTTGGTGAGAAAGCTTGCCCTCCAATCAATCCAGCTTATGTCCGGGTAATCAACTAGGCAAAGTTCACACGACTTCTTCGCGATGTTGGTAAAGGCGCTGTCACATTGAGAAAACCGTTCAACAACCTTGACCGTCAACACGAGGAAAACATGTTTCCAGTACTGTTTCACATTGAGACAACGTCAACTGTTGGAAAACATGCGTTTGTCGCCTACAATCATGTTGGCCGATTGGTTCTCGGACAGCCCGTGGACACCCTGTTATACAGAACTGACGGTGCGGCCAACACAGGGAACATTCCGCCATCTTGTTTTTGTTTATCTTCTTTCGTGTGCTGGAAATGTACTACCTTTACGTCGCTGGAAATGTACCTTTAGAAAATTCCGCTGCGTTTGAAAGGCCAAAAGCTACCACGAGTGGACATCCACTTGTGGCAGTGATAGAAAAAGTGTCAAGAAAGGTATTTTTTGGTACTTTTGTCTTCCAAATCTTCATTCGCTGTCAAAGGAGCTAGCCCTTACAGTGGAAGACAATGTCACGTTTAGTTTTGTAATTTATGCCAAGCCATAATGCCGTTCTGCGTTTTATGAAATTCCCCTTTCTAGTGTAAGAGACGCTGTAGTTCACTGTTCTTCAAAGCGTTTTGTGTATCCTGGCGCTCAATTGCCAATATTTAAAAAGGGCGACTGACGGTTTGGCCGTCAGAACGATTAGTATAATAGTTTTCAATGTTATGTATTTGCCTTTCTTGTCTGCCTTGTGATCGCTTCATTCCTCCTGATCTCCAGGGTTTTAAAATAGTTTTACGCGTCTCCAGCTGCTGTTTTCAAGCTCCAAATATGAACGATCACTTTTGGCAGCGGACATTTTCAAGCTCCGAATTTTGTATCGCTCGCTTACGTGGATTGTTTTAGCATATTTTCAACGAATAAGTTATAATGCTATTTTCAATAATACTACAGATATATGGGCTCACAATTTACGGCAATTTAAAAATTAACTTACGTTTTAGACGATCGTTTTTCGTAATTACGTGCAAATTTGTAAAAGTATCCGAGCTGCACACCAGGCTTCAATATTGTTAAATATCAATAGCAAGCCCTTCATTTGAGTAAATTACTTGAAAGAAACTCCTTACAGATAGTGTGCCTCACGCTCGAAGCAGTTGGTGTTGTAGGAACAAAATGCGCTCATCCACCGGACCGCGCAACAAGCGGTTTCAACAGATGTTGCTGCTGTTTTTGTTGCCGAAAGCTGTCACACCGAAGGAACATTGCCGGTGTCGTTCATGTTGTGCTGATGTTCCTGCACTGAGACAGGTCTGTTTGGGAAACAGAGCCAACGATGGACATTTTGCTTGAACGTTGATCAACATCGTGTGTTGATGTCGCCGCCGTGTTTCCTCAATCTGAAAGGGCTTAAAAAAAGGGTACGTTTTCTTCATGCGGTCGTCTTCTGAGTTCTACAGTTTTCTGTCGGTAGCACGCTGATAGATGTCCATTCATTCCTCCGGATTTTATTAATTGCAATCAAACATGTGTGGCTTCACTGTCTGAAATCTAGATTTCATTTTGTCTTTTATGGAAGCAGCTATAGCCTCCATGAGCACATTTTTCTAGGTTATTTGCTACTGTAGCATTTGAAAGGATTGCAGTATCATTGTCGTGTTCAAAAACTCTTCGAATGTTCTTCGACATGGCCGTCATACCATTTCTTCAAAAATTGAATCTTTCATATTTATTATTTAGCTTCATTGATTCTGTGGTCAAGTGGAGTGGCTGAATTCCTCGCCTTTAGTGGGAACAGCTTGATCAGTTGTGCCGTACTGACATCTCGTGGAAGATCCGTTTTTGCATCATTTTCAACGTTGTAGCTATGTAACACTACGTTTTCATGAACATTTAAATCTATGTGAAAAGGTTACTTACCTCTCACTCATGGTGTCGACTGCGTCTAATTTGTAGGGGACTACAAGTTATTACTACATTACTGCATCTCAATCAGTTCTTTGTTTAGTCGATCTCCCCCCCCCCCTTCTTCGGTGTCGTCTTTGTTCTTTCGTTCCACTCGTCGTCGTCGACCCCTTCGACGTTTCGAATCCCTTTAATACTCGTGTGAAACAATCTGTGAATAACTTGTACATTTATAAAATGTACAAGTACAGACTCGCGATCAGTTTCAAGTTAGAAAATAAAAGAAATGGGGATAGTTTAGTAAACCTTGCGGAGCTAAAAAAACTTGCAACTTCCTACCCAACTCGGTCGGCAGAACATTGGACTGTGCCATTGTGTCATAACAACTATTCAATGCAATCACTAAAATACACACTTCCTACTATATAGAATACCCTAATAAAAACTAACATTGATATTATTTCTATTGCAATTCAGGAATTACGAACTGAACTAATGCAGGGCGAAAACGAATGAATCGATTATTGAGACCTGTTTGAGTTTTGTATTTTACTTTGTAATGTCGATTTTCTCAGTGTTGTTCGCTGTTGCTTTGTTTTGACTTCTGTATATGCCACTAGAAGGGAGCAAGGGGCTCCGTCAAGCTATTCTCACAGCTTTTTTACCTTGTTTCCCCCATTTATGTAACAAAATGGAAAATACAATTCTTAACAAAAAAGATAGTAGGGCGTTCTGAAGAAAACAAGCAATATGAACGTTGGTGAACGATTTAGCAGAAAGGTATATTGGTTTCATGTGCCAGTTAACTGGTTGTGCTTCTCACAAAGGCATGAATATCAAGGGACGACTTGACACAACTGGTTGAAGATAGAGAGAGTAAACAAGGCGAGCGTGTTTAAGTTACACGTTTTTGAAAAACCTGAGTCGTCTTCGGTTTTTCAAGAATGTTGAAAATGTTTAAATTATTTCATTATTTCTGTTTTTGCGACATCATGCGAAGTTATGCCAAATAATATTAAACTAAAATTTAAAAAAAAACTATGATTGCAGCAGTGCAATAGTCCAAGGACGATGTAAAGGAGAACAGTACACAACGCGGTGTATCGCCTCCTCTTTATTTCATCCGTGTCGTGTCGCGTTGTTATGCCCCGAAATGCTCATCAACGAACTATCCCAAACAAACATTTTAGTAATTAAAAGGAAACGCTGGAGGTTCTAGAAAAGCTGCTTATAGGCAAAAGTACGTATTTTCCAGAGAATGGCTGGGTTCAATCTTTGCGATGGCCATGCTTTTTATAAAACACGACTGGCTGATGTATTGCAATATCAGTAGCATTGTGCAACCGATGACATTTTTTACTATGCAATAGGTTAGGATGAATGAGTGAGATAGTATGACATTTGACAGGAGAGTCACTACAACATATCCTGAAATGCGTGGCTCTATCGAGTAAACCATTACCAGAGATACGTAAGACGGCGTAACGATTTCTTTATGGACGCGTAGTTTGAATTTAGGAACGGTCGAATCAGGCTAGCTCTTATTTGAATCGCCGAGGAAGTGCTCGGCACCTTTGGGATAGATGACAGGTTTCGCAAACCTGCGAAAATCCAAGACTGTAGTCAGGTCTTGCGTACAAGACGACGAGGCCACGAAGAGAATGGTGTGGCACCTCCCTTGTACGAAAAAACGGGCCATTTGCTGCATGATTGGATCAATTATATATGTTCACGTTGCACGTAATAAGCTCCGATAGAAGGATGTTCAACTTGTCGCAGCTGTAAGCATATGTCCTGTCTCATGACGGAAGTAGCCGCGCCTGTGTTAGCCAACGCCTACGAAAGTAAGCCGTCAATGTTTATATTCTACGAGGTTGAGTGGGTCTGGGAAAAGACGATGAAATCATTTGTGGCAAAGGTCAGGTTAAGTTGACTAAAAAGAACATTAAGAAAGTCAAGTCAAACAGGGGCTTATTTATCTGGTTTTCTCGAGAAGAAAATAAAAGCCCGTCCACCAATATTTCTATCCGGTAACCTTTAACATTATGGGTAATCCACAAAAAAAGGATTAAAAATATTAGAAAAAATGTACTGTGTTTTTTTCGGAGAAAGCAAACTTAAATACCTAAAAATGCTTGTTTTTTTTTTAACATTCGCAGCAATAATCGACTTATTCAACTGATTGTCTCGAGAATAAACCAAATACCTGCAACCAATATTTATATCAGTTAATTCTTAACCTTTAAAGGTGTAAGTACCGAATGTTAGAAGTAAAAAGAAGCTTTTGCACAAGTCGACTTAAACATCTCGAAATTTTAGCAATTTTAACAAGTTTTATGTAAGATATACCGTGTAGAAGTTACCAACACGAACCGTACATCATCATATACCCAATGCTTATAACTACGCACTGATAGTGCATTCGTGTTTTAGTTATTGGTTTATTTTCAGAAAAAATCTGAATATGTGAAAGTTACTCTAAGTAGCAATTTGCTTTCATCTTGAAAAAAAAATATAACCAGAAAACTAACATTTATTGTAATAGTTCTTGTTTCCAAAAAAATATATAAGAAATTTGATTGAAGTCCCACATCATGTTTAATTGTTTCGTTAATGGTTAAAATGGTTAATACCTACAAAATCTTAAGTTGCGGTTAAACGTAGTCTACCACGTGGCGCTTCAGATTTGTTTTCTAGAAAACTGCAATTTAATGTTTTAAGCTATCTCCCTCATTGCAAATAATTATCTATTTATAAAATTTATATTTATAAGTGGTGCCATCTCATTTATTCCTTCTTGTTGAGATATTCATATTAATTCAGGAGTATATAAATTAAGATAAAACCTTTAGTATAATTCACAGTAGACAGCTGCTGGAGTAAATAGGTGAACATTTCCAGTACGAATCTGAACTGACATGTGGCCGTTACACAAATCTTTCTTTAAGGTTTTACAGAGTTGTTTAAAAAAAAAGCCGTGAAAGCTATACTAATGTGGTTTGTACAGACTAATTATACGGCCAGGTGGACACAGTATGAAGGGAAAATTGCCACGATAGTTGCCTAATCAACTAAAACATGGTCATCAACTTTTTGTTTACTAAGAATGAAGATATGGTTCAAATTAGAAACCTGCTGGGCGTCATCCGAAGTCACTAAATCTGGCAATTTTAGAAGAAAAAAAATTTAGCACAAGTGAAGTACGGTGTACCTCTAAAGTGACCACTCATCCAGCAGGCGCACCGCCAGGGGTGCGATAACGCGCCTGAATGAATTCGCTCACTCATATCATCCACGTTTTCTCGGGCTAGCCTTGTGCCTGATGAGTGATGACGAGTGGTAGCGTCATGGTTACCACTCGTCCCAGGCGCTCAGTCTTTCTAAAAATGACTGATTTAGTGGTTTCGATGATACTCAACAAGTTTCTAATTGGAACCATATGTTTATTTTCACTAAATTAAAACTTATTTAACAGATTTTAGTTCATTATTCAACTTATTGAGACAATTAGCCCCAATATTATGTCCCCCTGACCTTATAACTCCCCTGCACAAACATGAAGCTTATACGTCTTTTTGAAAACAAATACGTAAGGCCTAAAAGAACGCATCCGGTTTGATAATGCGTAATGTTGCGCATTTAGTATATTTAATTTTGGCGTGTACACTGCGTCATTACGTTTTCACGAACATCTGCGTTTTTAATTTTAGTTATTTTAATTGCTCAAGTATGGGGTAAACCACAAACTCTAAGGCCCATACTTGAGCCCAACATGGGCATATTCCACGGCACTAATAATTTTGCTAAGAATTTTTGTACTACAATATTAAAACAAAAAGGCAATTTTGAGTTTGCGCCAGCTCAGTTTCTTCCTGTTGGTGAGATCGTTGGCCACGTGTAGAGCTCACTGCAGCTCGGAGCACGTGGAGGGAAGGCTTGCGCTCAAGAATCCAGGGATTCTGGGTTCAAGTTTAATGTCCGTTTCGATCAGGATGAGCATCGTACCAGCGTGCGGCTGTGTAATGTATGAGCACTGCGTGATACCCGATCCCAGGCTAGCGGTGGCAGGGGTTTATCCAGAATTTATGAACCTGGGGGGACGGGGGGAGGGGGTGTCAGAAATTTTTGTAGGGCTGTAGGGGGTGTGCGGGGAAGGGGAATATAGCCTTGTATGTGCTTTGTGCAGAACATTCTGGGGGGTGTGGGACTCAACCTGGGGGGAGGGGGGGGGGGGTCTGTATAAATCACTGAGGGGTGGTACTGCACTGGCTAATTTTCGTTATCTACATTGGATAGACTAGTTGCCCATTGGGGCCAACAGGCTTTCCCGTTGTCTAATATACTGTAGTGGAGATGTCCGGTACATATAACTATTTATTATACTTGACTACACAAGATACAGCAATAGATGAGCGCGTGGGCCCCGGTGCGGGCGCGTCTCTCCCATCCCGTCTGCCTTGGGATCGCTTCATTCCTCCTGATTTCCAGGGTTTTAAAATAGTTTTACGCGTCTCCAGCTGCTGTTTTCAAGCTCCAAATATGAACGATCACTTTTGGCAGCGGAAATTTTCAGTGCAGATAACTGAAAGCGAAAGTGGAGATAACTGAAAGTGTAACCCGAAACTGTTTACTCAAACGCCCGCGACCTCCGGCGGCATACTAGTTGCCAGACGCCGGAGGCGAAACCGAAACTATATGTGTGGCGAAACCGAAACTAGGCATGCGATGTCCACACTACTCCCCCTTCCAGAAATGTTGAAAAATTAAAATAATGCATGCACAAATAGTTACGGCACAAATCGTACGAGGTGACGAAGCCTTCGTCCACCACGCGTCGTCGGAGAGTCTGCAGAATTTCTCGTCGGCGCACTAGCTGGAGTGGTGATTGAATGCTCGAGGTGAGCCGGCATTTAGTCGATCCACCGAAACCACTTCTGATCGCCCGCGCCCTCCGGCGGCATACCTCAGAAGGCTTGTTGGGAGGTTATACGTCTCGTCGCAAATTGGGCTTCAGCTGGCGCGAACCAGAGGGCTGGCTCCGCCGGCCAGAAGCACGGAAGTTTGAGAGCAACGGTGGAGACGGTAGGGGAAAGCGGTGCTTGGGCGGCCGCGTCGGCCGCGGAACCGTTGGTACTAGTCAAGTTTGCTCACCGGTGGTTGCTTGGGGTCATGTGACCGAGGTGTGCTGTCCGGAACTCCGGGTCACCAATTATGTAGTGGAGATGTTACTCTAGGTACAGCAATACATGAGCGCGTTATCCCCGGTGCGGGCGTGTCTCTCCCATCCTGAAAGTGTAACCCGAAACTGTTTACTCAAACGCCCGCGCCCTCCGGCGGCATACCTCAGCAGGCTCTAGTTGCCAGACGCCGGAGGCGAAACCGAAACTATACGTGTGGCGAAACCGAAGCTATACGTGTGGCGAAACCGAAACTAGACATGCGATGTCCACAATACAAACGACAAAAATATTCCTTCATGTTTAGAAGGGTGGTGAGCTGGGCTGGTTGGTACCGGTTACACATTATTAAAATCAGCGAACAACGTTAGAAAACTGTTGAAGAAAGCAGAAGACAGGAAAGACGCTGAAACTCACAACACAATGTATCTTCCAAAGAGAAGAAGAAAAAAAAATGGCATAGAATATACAGGCACGTGCCAATGGCTAGCGATCTCCGGAGCGCGAGGCGATTCCTTTAGGCCTTTAACGCTTTAAAAGGGATATTTATTTTTGTGATAAAACCACTCACGCAGCGCTCCCCCAAACCCTGTATAATAAACGCCTCATAAATTTCTCTGGTAAGTTTTTTTTCTTATATTTACCTATAACATTATTGTTAGCCAGAGTTGCGCTACATGAACAATTTCTATTCTATTCTATATTCTACATTCTATTCTTTAGATTCTTTATGTACTGTTTTATATATTATATCCTATCTTATATAGATTCTATGTAGATTTTATATATTCTGTTCCATATTATATGTCATTTTCTTTCTTATTCTCTTTGGAAGATACATTGAGTACTGTAATTGAGTTGTGAGTTTCAGCGTCTTTCCTGTCTTCTGTTTTCCTCAACAGTTTCCTAACAGTTGTTCGCTGATTTTAATCATGTGTATACTTCATGTTTTATTACATTAAGCAATAGAATACGGACTGTTTTATGGTGTTGGTACAAGTTTCGTAGAAAAGCATGAATTCTGGCTGCATTTGTAATTCTTATTAATCCGTCGGAAGTTGAGACATAACAATTATTAGATGAATGGTGCATAATGTATACCTCCCACAAATGCATTTGATTAATAAGGCATTTATTAAATTAAACTGTTTGGGGTCAGGTTTTAAGAAATACTTTGTTTGAAACGCTCGAGTTTTGCCAAAGCCCCGATATTCAAATTAAAGCTTCCTCGGTTGACGACGCTACAGAGAGATGACGCCACTGCAGTAGCTGATATAAAAAAAAAAAAAAAAAATCAGAACAGCCTAAAATGACGAGAGTACTCTTTTTAAAACAATTTTGTGTAAGGGTTATTACGAAGTTACGAAACATTTTAAATGCAATTAATACATTATAAATACTGTCTCTACTGCATGATTTCTGGCTGCACAAAAGCAGTCACAAATTTCCCGATGCCGCTGGATTCGGAGCCGGCATGCTCTCCGATATGCCGTTAATGCTGCTCTTGACGCTGCAGGTCTTGACCGTGCCAGGATTAGCTGTGCTGCTGGACACAAAAACTGCGGGGGCAGTATTCGCTGGATCGCTCGAGCCACCTTCTACTACGTCATCTAGACTGCACGTGTCAGCAAGCCACGGGATCGAGGGAGCGGAAGCCGTCCATGCTGATATATCCCATGCCCGGACAGGCAATCCAGCAATACTGAGCTACCAATCGCCTCCAAGCAACATGACCCATGTGATCATACCCAAGGGTACATAATGGCGGGCGATTCTGACTAGGTGGGATTCGGAGCCGGCATCCTTTCTGATATGCAGTTAACGCTGCTCTGGACGCTGCAGGTTAGTTCATACTACCCTACTCAATCGCGGAAACTATTGTGCACACTGCCGGCTACTCCCATTGCTACATGTGCTGATGATTTTTTGCCTAGACGGACGCGTCTGATAGAGACATTGTTGTTCTGTTCGTTTTTTTTTAAATTTTCCTGCGTCTTAGGGTCACTATGGATGTCATTCACCAGCTCGCCTGCGTTTTTTTACCTTTGTTCACTGGCATCTGATATTGTCTAGGAGACGTTTTCGCCAAACCACGCGCTGTACCTCATTGCAGTCATGTACAAGTTAATCAGAAAAGGTAATTAAGTTAAGTTACTGACGTAAACGTCAGTAACTTTAAACGTAATTTGAGTAGATTTGAAATTACTGAAATGGAAAGTAACCGCGTGAATTACTAACTAGCGTAAAAAAGTAGCAAATTACTTTTGAAGTTACTTTTTTATCTTTTATGGTAACAAGAAAGTACACAAATTTAAAGCGGCTTGTGTTTGACAGAAATGCTTTAATAGCTAGTTCTGCTTGTTCGTGCTTAATAGTTTTGAAACTTTTTTTTTCTCGTTTTTCTACACTGATGTACTGCGCATGCACAATTTATAGTTTTAGGTGTAGCACTGCCTGAGCTTGATTTTGCAGACAGTGTTTGATTGTTTACAGTGTGCGTAAAGTGCAATTAAAAGGTACTTGAAGTGGAGTACAAAGTAATTAAGAGGTTATGTACTTCAAGTACATAATCTCAAGTACACCGGGTGCAATGCACTTGAAGTGAAGTACTGTAAATACAATGCGCTTTCAAAGTAAAGTACAAGTACTTTTTAACACAATCTTTTATGATCCTCCTTCGTCCCCTATACATTTTTGTTTTTTTAGCTGGTACGCATTGCTTCAGGAGTAATCGGAGGTGCATCAGTTTTGTCGGAAATGGTGGCAAATATTGGATGAAGTCCAGTCGCCACAGAGTAGCTGTTTTACTCTAGCTGACGAACTTTATAACACGATCAAATTATAAGGCACTTATTTGTATCGGTCTTATAGCCGCCATTTCTTCACTCAGAGAAATCACCAAATGACGTCTCGAAAGACAGTAGCGCGTTTTCAGATAACGATACGCCATTTGTTTTTAATTTGAGGACTATAGTTTGAAGTCGTGGGTTGTAGTTTTCTTGGAAAGTACCGGAATCATTTTTAGTAAAGTACTACATGCCCAGAGAATGTACTTGAAGCAAACTACGAGTTTTTTAAACACTCTCAAAGTAGTACTTTAAGTACCATGTTTTTAAGGTACTTCCCAACACTGCTTGTTTATTATTATTTTTATGTGAACACGTTGGCGGAATTACTAAGGTTTCTCGAGCGATCTTCGAATCTGGGAAGACCTGCATATTCTAAGTCTTGGAAGGAAAGGCAACGCGAAAAGGTCACCTTTGCATGCCCTTTAGCACGCGATTCTTCAAGTACAGCGCAAACTACCGGAACACCACATGAGCTTCAGAGCGGGTGCTGCATTTTGTTGCCACCTTTCAGTGAGGATGCAGTGCGTGTACACCCGTGAGCGATATGAAGGTGAACAGCCCTCTTCTTGTTTTTGACGCTCCTGCAAGTTTTGGAACATGCTCTGTTCCAGAAGAGGGCTAGAACGCAAAGTTTAGACCCTTGGCCACGTACCATTTGAGACGTTGAGAGTTAATACAGCTTTAGGGAGCCGTAAAACAGGCAAGAAACCAGGTAAGGTGTTCACCTTCATATTGCCGGCGGGTGTACGCTTCCTGTAGTGGGCGAGAGTCCCTACGTTGAGGAGAAGCGGGGACAAGCCCTTTTTTCAAATGCGCCAAGTCTCCTTAAGCTTCGGGACGCAAAGAAAGTCCAGTCGTCGGCGCTAATCCCGCAGTTATTCGGCCTCACTTGCGACATGTCTGCTTTCAGCGCCTCGTGGCAGGGTTGTTGCAGTGGGGGGCTCGTGAAAATGTTAGGGGATGTCGGACCCTGCAAACCACTACCCTCCCTGCCTACGCCACACGCTTTGTCCTTACAATACAATACAACAATACAATATTTATTTTGCGTGCTTACCAACAGCCGGTTGGCCTTTGCGGTAAAGCACAATGTAAGACTTACATTTCCGTTACAAAAAATACATCCTTAATCAAACCGATTTTAAAATCATGCACATGTGTAAAACATATGGGGCAAAGTTGTACAAAAAATATCAATGCCGCAATACTTCGTGTTAAGGACATGTTGAATTCGTGATACAGGTGACAAGTTAAGGTGATCTGGATAAAACACTCTACGATTTCTAGAACTTGTGTTACAGGAATCAGGGGTCTTGTCGCGCTGTTTTAAACCAAGGTTCTCATTAATCAACTAGCCCAAACATACCTTTTAGCATGCTTCCTCCCCTTTGTAAATATCAGCTGGTCTTCCAGCATCGTATCTATTTTGTGAGGAATGTATGTTGATAATTAAACATACCACTATATCCGAAAGTAATTCGTAATTTGAGTAGAAGTTACTCGGAACAAGTAATTAAAGTAAACTACAAATTACCGAAATAAAAATCTGATTGAAAGTTACTAAACTACTCAGAAAAGTAGTAAAACTACAGTAACTTGAGTAGAGTAGTTGAACTACGTACAAGTCTGCCTCATTGTATTGCTGTTATTTTCCGGTGACATAGGGCTAAACCCTGGTCCTCTCACAGACTCGAAACGGAACTGCTAAAGTCCCTACAAAGTGGTCAAACTACCCTTATGCAGAAGCTAGATAGCATTGACCTCCGATTCTAAAAGCATGTGGGAGCCGAGAATGAAAGACGAGGCAGAGGGCACTTCACAGGCGGTCGGCGGAGAAGCCACGAGCTGGCGCGAGACAGTGTGTGCTACGCGAGGCTGGAGCTGGGCAGGAACGACGGGGCTGGGCTGCCTGGCCTGGCCCATGGCGAACCCCGGAGCCGTCCACCAGCGAGGTTTGAAGACGGACCGATGGAAATGGCGAGCCCTGGCCATCTGGCCTAGGCCACGACGATCCCGGGGTGGTTCCGCAGCGAGACTCGGGCAGTGATAGCCCGGGACAGCCAGCCTACGCAGCGCTCGCGTGGGAAAAGCGATCCGCGGGCCTGGACACGGACTCCGGCTGCGAGCTCCGAACGACGGGCGACAACAAGGGTCGGCGGGCCCGGACTGCCGGCTCTCGACGACGGGCAACCGGGAGGTACAGTAAACCCATTCGCGGTCTTCTCGTTGTGTTATGTCACTCCCTGGGTAACGAGCGGAGCGCATACCGATCGGGCGGCGATTACTAGTTGAGCGACCTCCAAAAGAACCCCACAAGCACTAAACTAGGATTTAAAAAAAAAAACGACAAACTTAACAAAAACGAGGGACAGATCAAAGAGCCTAACAAGTTAGTGACGGTCCAAGAAAATCAAGTACGGAATCTTACTCAAAAAGTTAAGGAATTACAGAACAAGAACGTTGACCTCGAAAATAGAAGTCGGAGGAAATTTTAGCTTTTTATGAAATAGAAGATAGCAGTCACGCCGAAACATGGAATGCGTCGGAGAGTATTGTCAAAGGCACAATTAAAGGGCGCATCGCGTTGGCTGCCATAACGGAAAGTTCAAGCGACCAATCTTTGTGAACTTTGCTTCGTATAAAGAAAAACAGGATATCTTGTCAAATGCCAAAGCTTTCAAGGGATCGCCTTAGAGCGTTGACCAATATTATTATTTTGAGACTCGCAGTCACGCGAAAGAAGTTGTGCGAGCACGCAGAAGAAAAGAGGAAATATAGTACCAACCAGGTGAGTCTAATTTTGACGAATTAATAATTAATTGGAAGGCCTTCACATGGAATAGAAACACCGAAATAATTGTTCCAGCAAAGAACTACTGTCGCCCCATCAGGACGGAGAAATATATATCCGACAAGAAATAATCTCGGTTATTGTAAACTGCAGAAGTGTTGGTAAGTAAAGTTGATGACTCTGCGGGGCTAATCGAATTTGTAAAATCTGACATTGTTTTGGGAACAGAGTAAGAACACCCGTCGAAATTTTACTTTATTATATTTATATGCATATATATAGTGAACGACGAGGGGAGAAAGTGATTATTTAATTTATTGCATAAATATATATATATATATATATATATATATATATATATATATATATATATATATATATATATATATATATATTGCTACGAGGAAGAAGACGACGGGCTGTCTCGGCGCCACGGGCACGAGCCACCGGCTCGCGCCGGTGGCGGTTAGTTTCGAATTAAAAAGCCGAACCTCAAACGGACGTCTCCTTGCTTGGTCCCAGAGCAACGCAACATACTTGGTGGAGGTGCGGGGTAGGACCGACCTCCACCAAGTATGTGAGCACGCCAGCCGATCATTGTCAAAAGCCGAAATGAACTATGCCATCTCAGAAAAAGAATGCCTAGCTGTAATCTGGGCCATAACAAAGTTTCGACCCTACATCTTTGCACGTTCATTCAAGGTAATCACCGACCACCATGCCTTGTGTTGGTTGGCTAATTTAAAGGATCCCAGCGGACGCCTAGGCCGATGGGCGCTCAAGATGCAAGAGTACGACGTTTCCATCTGCTACAAATCTGGAAAGAAGCATGAAGCCCCCGACTGCCTTTCTCGAAATCCAGTTGATGCTTGCCCCGAAAACCATGGAACACTCGCAGCCGCAGTGTCCCTAACATCGTCCGTTGATTTCGGCACCGAACAGCAGAAGGACCCCAAACTACAGAAGATTATTGCTACTCTTCAAAACCCTCACCTAACTCAGAAGGACAAACGAGCAACTCGCCTTTATGTTTTCCAGAATAACATACTGTATCGCCGAAACTATCATCCACACGGTCCTGATCTCTTGTTCGTCGTCCCCAGACACCTCCGAGCGAATATTCTGTTGGTATTGCATGACGACCCTACTGCCGGTCATATGGGCGTTTACAAAACGTAGCTGCGTGCCCGCACCAACTTTTACTGGCAAGGCATGTATAGTGATGTCTTCAAATACGTCACATCCTGCATCAAATGTCAGCGGCGGAAAAAGCCTACCCAACCACCAGCCGGTCTCCTTCCTTCCCTGCCACCACCTCACTATATATTTGAGCGAGTCGGCATTGACTTGCTCGGTTCTTTTTCTAAATCATTCTCAGGCAACCGCTGGGTGATTGTCGCAATCGACCATTTCTCGCGGTACGCTGAAACTTGCCCTTTGCCTCAAGGTACAACCAGAGAAATCGCCACATTTTTTCTTTCTCAGGTCATTTTACGGCATGGCCCACCTCGCCAGCTGATCAGCGATCGTGGTCGTGCTTTCCTTTCTGAGATTCTTCAAGATATTTTGCATGTTTGTGGCACTGTGCACACGCCTACGACTGCATACCACCATCAAACAAATGGCATGGTCGAACGATTCAATCACACACTTGCAGATATGCTGTCCATGTATGTCCAGGCCGACCAACGCCGCTGGGACGCAGTACTCCTATTTGTAACATACGCTTATAACACTGCAGTTCACGACACACACGGCTATTCTCCTTTTCTTCTTCTTTATAACCGTTTCCCAGTATTCCAGCTAGACACACTTTTTCCTTCCCGCGACAATGTCGACCAGCTCTCCCACAGCGTTGCAGAGATGATCTGTCGAGCGGAAGAAGCACGCCAACTTACACGTGAACGTACCCACGCCTCGCAGCAAAAACAATCCCTGCTGTACAACGCCACCCATCGGCCTGCAAGGTATTCTGCCGGCGACTTAGTTTGGATTTGGCTGCCAACTAGACAACTAGGTAAAGCAACCAAGCTGCTTCATCGATATGCCGGACCTTACAAATCATCGCCAAAATCTCCGACGTGACCTACAGAGTGGAACTCCCGCAGCCCCTTCACGATCGCCGTCGAACCTCAACAGACATTGTTCAAGTCAGCCGCATGAAACCGTTTCATCCCCCATTCACACCATAGAACCATTCAGCATCCCCCTCAATGCCTCCACCCTTCGGTCGGGACGACCTACGCTTCTCCCCGGGCAATTCCTACGAGGAAGAAGACGACGGGCTGTCTCGGCGCCACGGGCACGAGCCACCGGCTCGCGCCGGTGGCGGTAAGTTTCGAATTAAAAAGCCGAACCGCAAACGGACGTCTCCTTGCTTGGTCCCAGAGCAACGCAACAATATATATATATATATATATCGTAAAACTTGAGCTAAATGCTTTAAAACGTATTTGTTATATATATATATATATATATATATATATATATATATGTATATATATACGGTGAGAAAGTTTAACGGGTCGGTTGGACGTGAAACGAAAGTTGAAGAGTTCTAGGAAAGGTTTTTACTTCACCAACGTTTCAAGCGGGGACCGCTTTCCTTCAAGATGGGATGGTGTGTAAACTGTCCTCTTCTTTTTGTTGACGTTCATGTGGAAGAAAAAGAGTGACTATGAAGAGTATTAAAAATATTCGAAACAGGAGCAACAAAAAAATCGTAAATCTTTGAAAATAATATTGATAAAAAATAAAAATTAAAATCATTAACACTAAATAAATTGATTTGCAGTATTTGCCACAGTCTTTGTCAGTTTGTCGCGTAAGCATAATTAAAATATGACATACATACTTCATAAAAAACCGCCACAGCACTCTTGCGCTGTCTAGATCTCCACTATAGAAGCAGCGTTAATCCCGAACACATCCACAGTGCTACTTCTGTGTGCGCTCCGGTTGCTCGGGGGTGATTGTGCTTATGAACTGTGACAAAGACTGCGGCAAATACTGTAAATCAATTTATTTGGTTTTAATCACTTTAAATTTTATTGTTTATAATTACTATTTTCAAAGATTGACGATCTTGTTGCTGCTCCTGTTCCGAATATTTTTAATACTTTTCATAGTCACTCTTCCTCTTCCACATGAACGTGAACAAGAAGAGGGCATTTTACACACCATTCACCCTAAAGAAAAGCGGTCCCCGCTTGAAACGTTGGTGAAGTAACGATCTTTCCTGGAACTCCTCAACTTTCGTATACATATATATATATATACAACGGGCATGGTGGCGGGAGGCCGAAGGCGTGGGTATATAGCTGGGAAGAAAAAAACCCTTGGTGAAAACAGCAACAACGGACGACTTATTCTTCGACGTTTCGGCCGGAGTCCGGCCTTCGTCAGGAAGAACTTTTACAGATGAACGCGGGTGGTATTTATACAATGCTACGGTCGAGTCCAAGTTTCAAAAACGGCGGGATGACGGTTGGAGCTTTCGCGAGAGGGAAGCGTAGGGCAGTTCGTATCCGGGTGAAGAAGCTTGACGATATATATATATATATATATATATATATATATATATATATATATATATATATATATTTGTTTATTTTTAATGTGTGTATGATTGCACCAGCACCTTGAAAGACCCCCCGAAAATATTTTCTGGCTACGCCACTGGGCGCCAGTGTCTGTTTTCAGCGGCAAACGGTTTGATAACATTGATGTAACATCTGGAGCCCCCAAGGCTCCTCCTTCTTAAGACCACTCTTGTTTTTAAATTACATTAATGACATTTCTACAATAGTTGACAATAGTTTACAATAGTTGGCATCTTTTTGCCAACTATTTGCCGATGATTATGATTTGTATAAAGTAATTGCGAGCGAAAGAGATACAGAACAATTACAAAGTGCCCTTTCTGACACGTGATAAAAACTGGTGGTTTAAATGGATCATGAATTTGAACCCAAAACGTGCGTTCATTTAACTTCAAGTTACTAAAAATAAGAACAAAATTGACACTCGATACAATGTGAGTGACGACTTCATGAAAACAAAATGTACGTACAAATATCTGAGTGACACATTGTCGAAAGGCTGTTCTTGGAACGCTCAAATGGAGGACGTTGTCTTAAGGGCTGACAGGGTATTGAACTTTATTCAGTGAAATTTCAGATTTTCAGAAACCAACTTGAAGGAAGCGGCATATCTCACATGTGTTAGACGAATTTTGAAATATGCATGTGTTGTATGGAATACTGCACAGAAATATCCAATTGAAAAACTAGAAACAATTCATAATAAGGCAGCGAGGTTTGTTCTGGGACGATACGGGCAAAAATATAGTTGTTTTGACATGATAATTGAATTAAATGAAGAATTGCTCTTAGCTCAACGGTACAAACTGAGAGATACATTTTTATTCTCGACATTTAACGGAAGACCGGGTATCAACAAAAAAAATACTCATTAAAAAAGATACTATGTTTCCAGTCGGACGCATTATTATTCTAAAAAAAAAAAAAAAAATACCGTGCCAGAACGAACATGAACGCGAGCATTTCTAAAACCCAAGACTCAGGCTGAAAAGAGCGGACAAATACAAGACGTCTCTGAGACGTCTTGTATTTGTCCCCCTCCCCCCCCCCTTTTTTTTAGCCTCCGTCCTGGATTTTAGAAATGTTTAACATTAACCAGCTCGCCTGCCTTATTACGTTATCTGCAATAAATGCGAATTATAGTTTGTCAAGACCAACCAACAATGGAACGAGCGTTCGGAGGAGCAAGTGTGCTCTCCAAGTAAAGAATTTCTTTTTTTGTCGTAATTGTAATTTCCTTGCCGTTACGCCTTCGGTCAATGCAAGGTTGCTTCTAAATTAAAAAAAAAAAAAAAACACTTGTCACCAAAGTTGTGATGACTTATTAACATAATCGCTGTTTATCTCGATGATAAAGCCGAGGCTCAGAAATAAACAAAAACAAATAACCGCACAATTTTTTTTTTTTTTTTTGCCTAGTCTTGGGATTATCTTGGTGGAACTTCCCCAGCGTGCCTATCTTTTTTCCTTGATCGCTATCGTTGCTGCGACATTTATCTTAGAAACACTAAATAGAGAGGCCGAGTAGAGACCAATTAAAAGGAGTACTCTAAAATGAGATTCCTGAGAAGCTACTCGGTTCTATTTTTCATCGTGCGATTTCTCCAGCCAAGTTTGTGGGTGTTGAAAAATGTGTGCCTAGCATGATGCAATGGCTACACAGTTCCTTCATGCTAACATCTGTGCATATAAAGTTTATGAGCGAAGATCTATTATTTCGCAAAGAATTTTCATTTTTTTATGCGTTCCATATTTTTTACATATTTTTCGAAGTTTTTTATGCTTCGAGGTATAAACTTTCAAGGCCGCATATTCCTCAGATTGTGCCAGAGCAGACGCAGAGTTTCAGCCTTTCACTCGACACGGAGCTTAGAAACTAAAGTTGGCTGTTTCTACATAAAAGAAAAAAAGAAAAGCTCGGGAACTGCATATTTTACTTTTAATATTGTTTATTAGGTAACATTTCTTAACGAGCTCTGTCCCGTAAGCCAACCATTAAATTCAAAATATCGGTTGTGTCGGCCAAAGAAGCGGACTGGGAAGGGCAAGTTTCTTGTTTTAAGTGATTACTTGAGTCATGAACAAATGTAATTAAGCTATCCAAAGTTTACTGGAAAAATATAAAATCTTTTTATCGTCTCGTAATTGTTATTTTAAAAGGTGTATTTGAAATAAATATTTTTTTAGTTTTTTGGTAGCCACCGACATTTAATTTAAATGGGGACATCGTCTGAACGTTTTTTACTGCATTTTAATAAACTTTTTGAGCTCTTGTCTGAACAGGCATTTTAATCTGACTGTGGTTCATTTGAAGTGTGACGGAGAAACCTGTTCGTCAGCAAACAATATGTGAATCGGAAGCCCTCATATTTTAAAATGAATGTTTTAACGTACTGAAAACATAGCTTTTAGAAAATCCAGTTACTTTTCTGGTCACCTATGCGAGTGTTCTCCTTTAAACGACTTAAATGGAGAATTTCTCACGGTCAGGCAGCGGATCAAAATTGCTCGTAGTCACTCCAATTAATGGCAAATAGCAAATTCTGGCAGAGTTGCCATAAAAATTCCTATAAAATAGTCAGACTTCATATCTAAATAAATACGAATGCTACCGTCGTCCCCTTTGTCACAACCTGCTATTCCAGAAACTTTAGATGAGTTGTTTGTTGGTAATTGCTCGGACTCTAGGATTATTGCGTTATAAGAGATGCCATCAGAAACGTCTACTTTTCAATTAAGGGATAAAGGCTTTGGTATGCAAAGCAAGGTCAAGTGAACTTTGTGATGAACCATGCAAAAGCGTGCGTTCTCTATAAGCTCCAAGTTGCAACTATCACACTACCCAAGCAATCATTAGGCAATGATATGTCCCTGACAGCAGTGACGATCTTATTTTTTTTTTCCAGCAATACCGAGTTCATCTGTTATAATAATTCTGCTGTTAAGGTTCACACTGTTATATACATAGCGGTTTAGGGTGTCAAGAGAGCAGGAATCGCGTATGCGGACGCCTGAATACACCACCGACAAAACACACGCGATTATGAAACCTTTTAATAGAAAAAATAAATTTCAACGCATCAGCTATTTCAGTGTTTGTAGTACTTACTGATAGCCATCTAACCCAACCATCACGTGTGCCCCCGTCCTTTTGTATTATCGTGTTGTCAGAGGGGACGCCCTAGCTATCAAGAATGCCTTTTACGAAGATGCAGTTTACGTACAATAGTATTTCGGTATTAAAATATTCCTATTCTTGAATGCTGACTTTGCTTTTGTGGAGTCATCCCAAGCTAAAAAAACGCTGTGGTGTAAGGGGTTTCCATCGCCTTTTACTTTGTCCCAGGTGTACAGGTTTTCTTTATACGGACCGTGAAAAACAAATGCATTGAAAATCGCTGGGCCATTGTATTGTTGCTCGTGAAACGTGTGGTTTCAGTCCGGTTCTTCTGGGATAAACGTCTACCTCCTCGTTACTCTTCATCGGTTAATATAGCGACCGTCTCACCGCCTGGCATGTGCACCCGATAGCCATTTCTGGAATGGGGGTACCGGCGCCAACCCGGGTGTTAAACACCTGGCGCTCTTCGAGAGCCAGGACCAGCCAATCAGCGTCGAGGTAGGGGGCCTGACTTCATCACCTGGCTCAGCCAATCAGCATAGAGTTAATCGGCGGTTCCGCTTTTCGGCATAACACATTTTTAACCCCCCCCCACCCCCTTTGACGAGACAAAGCACGTTTCACGTGAAAAACCATTGTTACTCAAATCTGTTTTTTTGTTTTGTCTTTTTTTTGTTCATTGCAACAGTCTAAAGGAGCCACTGTATATAAAGAAGTTATAGCGCAGGCATTTTGTGACCTTTGTTGTATTTGTAGATTGACAATCAAGTCCACAATTCTGAAAATTACCTTTGTCAAGGTCGCCCTGTAGTTGGGCAGCTCTGCCCAATATGAAACTTTACGATTCCAGAAATGAAGACGATAAAAAAGTCTTTAAATATACACCGGGGCTTCGAAGCTGTACTTTTGTCGTCTCTCTCTCTATATATTTTTTATCTTGTACGAACGTTATGAGGTTATTCCCAAAGCTGCTGTTTTTCAAGCCGTCCAACTTACCTTCAACTGTACAGGTAATTTTTTCCACTTTAAAAAATATTTTTCTTTCTTGCCGGGAAGGGGGTGGTTTTAGCTCCCTGGATATTGTTTATATTTTTTTTCTCTTATAGGTTACAGCTCAATGCAGGTACCTTTCGAAATTGTTTTGATTTCGTCTATTTAGCTTGTCATTGCATTTAAGGTTGTTATTATGATGCTCACGTCGACAGGAGCTAGGTTATTCTCAATGTTATCCTCAATGTCTCTACAAAGGGGATGTAATGGGAGTGTAAAAACTATTATTTCTATGACTTCTATTTTTTAGGGAACATAATAAAATAGAAAGTTCATTTCAGGCTTAAGAATGCATTTAAACTATAACCGTGAAGACATTTTCCAGGTCTGCCGTAATGTATTCATTATGGCAGTCAAAACAACCGGAATACGAAGGGGAATAGTTTAAAGGCATAGTTTTCATTAGGATATAAATCGGTAGTAAATGAGGAGTAGAGAAGCACTCACCCGCTTTTCCCGCGCACTTTCTGTACACTGGCGGCCCAACAGCCGAGAGGACGCACTATCGGTTGCGGCCCGCATATCTACAAGAGATTCCGGCGAAAAGGGTCCCCTTCCACTGGTTACCGACAAGCTTGCAAAGTGATACTCCGACAAGGGCATGCAGACCAGACCATAGAGTTATTACAATAAACGCTAGAGGCTCAGGTGGCGCTAGTGTGCTGTTGCATTTTGAAGCAGACAGCAAGCAGTCAGAAATTGGCTTCCGGTAATGAATTTCTGTGGGAAAAAGCGAGTGCATTTTCTCTCTGCGCTCGATTATAAGAACAAATATCACGAATAATTTGTACGTACTAGGCACATTGAAACATTTCTCAGTCACGCAGACGAAATAATTGGTCAGTTAGAGCATTTTTATCTGAAATTCGTGGCATGAGAAACGGTGTTAAAACCGCTTCGTACGTGTATTTACGTGGACTGTCGGACACTGTTAGCGCGAACACGGCGTCGACGCTTTCCAGCATGGGGAATATACGTTCCAAACGAACGAAGGACGTGTGGAAAACCAAGAGAGACGGCAAAAACTGCGCAATAACACTGGATGAGTAACTCCTTGTGCACGCAGACGATCAAAATGAATTAAAAGCCACGTAATATAATCAGATTTGCAATAAATAAGTACTGCTTTATTCTTTCTGCTCATGAATATGTGCGAAGATGTTTGTTCTGGGTTCAAATCATCACCCGCACTCTTCAAATCTTTGCAAATAGAGGGAGCCAGAGAGCGGGTGCCCGATAAAAACTGCCCGACATAGGAAATAATAAAAAGACACACCTTTCGTAGCTCACGTGCTTTATTTTTTGCGTTCGAATGCTTCTTTAACCGATCGTAAAGATGTACGACGGGTTCATTTTCATCCAATGACAGGACGGGCATATTAGCAATATATATGCACCACCGAAATGTTAGCAAACCTTGAACACACTCAACATTCCTTTCGATCGTTAGTTTGCTTAGAATCGTCGCTCGTTTTCACATGCCTTCCTTGAAACAGAGGTTTGGGCCTGAAATAGAGCGAAGTTTAACATCTTTCAGTGGCAAAGAAAAATGCTGTAACTAAAGCAATTACACTTTCACAATACCAATAAAGGTACATACTATCCAGTACAAGCGCAATGACAAAAGTTATTAATGTTATTTTCCGGCGAAGAGACAAAATTCACGCGCGTTTTCCCATAGGAATACACAGGGAGGCTGGAAACGTAGACTGCATGCTGTCTGCTTCAATTTGCAACCGGAAGTCCCGTAGACACTAGCGCCAGCTGAGCCTCTAGCGTTTATTGTAATAACTCTATGGACCAGACTGTCGAACCGGAACCGAGCCGAACTGAAAACCGGAACCGGACTGCTATTTTTAGCCGAACCGGGACTGAACCGAGTCCGAAATCTCCGCCATCATCTTGGAACTGAACCGGAGCTGAAAAAAAACAAAAACAAAAAAAAACATATAACGGTAACAGGTTCAAAACGGTTCGCGGTATTTTTTTCTTTCTTTTTTAATAGTATCACAAAATAAACACATGAAAAAAAAATTGGACGCTGTATTTTTATACAATGATCAAATCCTCGTATACAGGTTTGCAAGGTGTGAGATATTGTGGGGCTTTGTGGTGCTTCTGTATTGGCACTGATTAATCATGTGTGACATTGTCACATGACGTCATGGTGTCAAGGCATGCTGTCAAGTAGTACGATATCGTCAAGTGACTTACTGCATGAAGTGCATTTAAATTGAGAACGTCTTTATATTAATCAATTTTATTCATACTCTGACGTCTCATGACATCACCGCTTCGCACCGCGAGTCACGTGACACCATGACGTGCTCGACTGTCATGTGTCCGAGTCGAGTGATCGGGTTCATGACAATCACCATCCCCAAACATTCGGGACATGACTGGTGTTCAATCAAAGATTAGAATAGCCGAACTTGAAGAATGTCTAAAGCTAGGGGGAACACTGACGGTATATATCTAGCATCGAATCACGTGACTGCTTGTTCTAATTGCAAGTTGGGGAGGGAAAGGCTGTCACTTACTTCTATTTTTTCTGCGTCTGCTAAGGCGCGGAGGGGAACAGTAATGGGTGTAATGTTTGGAGATGTGCTAGTCACTGCTGCATAGTAAACATATAAATAAAGCAGCGCAAACGAACACAAGAATAAGTAGAAGTAGGGACACAGACACAGCGCTGACTCACGACTTACTCTCTTTTTCGTCTTCTTAAAACACGTCATCGTAAGAAGGCAAAGAAACAAAAAAAGAAGAATCCCACATGTAGGACATCTTCACTGTCATGTGCCATCCGAAGAATTTCTAACAGAAAGTATACATTACGAAACAAATTAAATAGTAGAGAAATATATAACTATACATCGTTCCACCTCAGGTTTGAGGTAAGCCAAAACTACGGTACGAACCCTAATGCTCTGTGCGTCCCTGTCTCGTACGCATCTCGTGGTGTGTGGGCCTTGTTTTTAAACTGCATGTACGTGCTTGTGGCCACAGCATCACTTCCACGGAAGCTGAAACAAAGTACTAAACAAACGTGCCCAAACTCCGAACAAACTTGAACTCTGGATAGCGTAACTGACTTTAAGCTTACGCATAGATGCGGACCGTGTTGCCAAATGTAAAATGCTAAAAAATGTAAATTGTAAAATGAATGTAAAATGGGCAGACTGGCAGATGTATTAGTGTTAGAGCTCGGGAGCATTCTCTGTCTTTGAGGTCTTCACCTTTGGGTCACCTAGCCGTTGATTGCGATAAGTGTGGCTGTTCACCTCGGTTAGGTGACATTGACATTTTGGAATTGAGATTCACCAAAAATGGCTAGGGAAATTCTGAAGTATCTTACATTCGGCAACACGGTCCCGACCTATGCGTAAGCTCAGAGTCAGTTACGCTATCCTGTGAAGAGTTCGAGTTTGTTTGGAGTTTGGGCACGTTTGTTTAATACTTTGTTTAAATTACCGTGGGAGTGATCCTACGGCTACAAGCGCGTACACATCGCGACACTGTTAGCGCGAACACGACATCGGCGCATTTTCGCATTTTACTTCTATATAGTATTAGCGAGCACGAAATTTTATCGCTTACATTATAGAACTAAATGAGCTCTTTCCGTTGCAAAAATAACTTGGATGACATCCCTTGGTTTTAAAGAGTAAAACTAGAAAAACGCGATGCTGGTGTCTCGTGAGTAATCTGAAAAAATGAATCTGATTGCGCGATTTTGAAGTGCCTCTATGTTTGTTATCAATGAATGTTGCCAAGGGGACCCGATGGATGACGCGTATTCAAGTTGCGATCTTACGAGTGTAGTGTAGGCTAGTTGTTTCACTGATGATGGTGCAAGTTTTAGATTTCGTCGAAGATAGTCAAGAGAGCGGTTAGCATTAGACAGCACGTGTGTTATATGCCTGTTCCACGAGAGATCAACAGATAAGTGAACGCCAAGATATTTGTAAGATGGACACTTGGTAATTACCTGGCTGCACATGGTGTAAGTAAAAGAGAGAGGACTATGAGCACGCGTGAAGGAAACGAGATTTGTTTTAGAAAAGTTAATTGTCATTTTTCACTGTTCACACCAGTCGGCTATTAGGTTAAGGTCAGCTTGTAGGGCTATGCTATCGTTCAGGTTAGATACAGATCGGTAAATTACGCAGTCATCAGCAAAAAGTCGAATACAGGATGTTATGTGATCTGGTAGGTCATTTACAAATGTTAGAAAAAGCAGAGGTCCGAGAACACTGGCCTGGGGGACTCCGGATGATACAGGAGAACAAGCTGACGACTGGTTGTTAACCACAGTATGCTGAGTACGATTGGTTAAAAATTATTTTACTTCTTATATAGTATTAGCGAGCACGAAATTTTATCGCTTACATTATAGAACTAAATGAGCTCTTTCCGTTGCAAAAATAACTTGGATGACATCCCTTGGTTTTAAAGAGTAAAACTGGAAAAACCGGCAATCGGTTGTTCGCGCTAACAGTGTCGCGCTCTGTACATGCAGCCTAAAAACGGCGCTCACAAACCAAGGGGCCGCGTGCGACACAGGGACGCACAAAACATTAGGGCTCGCGCCGTAGTTTTGGCTTCGCTCAGACCTGAGGTGGAACGATCTATAGTTATATATATTCTTTACTCTTCATTTTCTTTTTATTTATTTTTTTTTAATGGTACTTTCTGTTAGAAATTTTTCGGATGGCACATGACAGTGAAGATGTCCTACATGTGGGATTCTTCTTTCTTCCTTTCTTTGTCTTCTTACGTTGACGTGTTTTATGAAGACGCAAAGGAGAGTAAGTCGTGAGTCAGGGCTGTGCCTTTGTCCATTTTTCTACTTTTCCTTGTGTTAGTTTGCGCTGTTTTAATTATATGTTTACTAAAGGGTCTTTTTGCAAGTCATCAATATCAGGGATTAGTTCTTAGGGGTATTGACTGAAAGTACAAAAATTGTTGCGCGACACATTGCACAAGTGTACATCATTGAAGCATCTATACGTGTTTTCGTTCTTGTTGCAATGTCTCAGAAAGTTGGTCAGAGAATGGAAGGGTTCAGAGGACTAGATGTGACTTATTAATCGGACGCTACATAAAACTACAAGCGTATACGGGAGGAATACCTGAAAAAAAAAAGATCCGAGTAAACTCAGAGGGACAGACGAACGTTGGCAGCCACTCTGTCTCACAGGAGTGTCATTCTCATATTCTTCCCCACGATTTGACCCAACTCCACATTTGTTTAAACTTCACAGTTCTTAGATGCAAATAAAAGCAATTGAGGATTACTGTTAACAAGTAACACAGAGAAATGTCGAATTAACACCCCCAAACGAAGTAAGGAGTCTCTTCGGAACAAGAAGTATTCTCTAAAAAAGAAACGACAAGAGAAAAGAGGGGGGGGGGGGGGTGTAGCTTTATTAAAGACATACTGTGTTCTAAAGCGGTATTCACATGACTGAGATATCTCGGGGATTTCTCTCGGGCGCGCGCAGCACGCGTCGGAAACGTCAGGCTTTTGTGAATCGACGCTATGACGTCAGCAACGCGACGGGGAAAGGGAGGGACGGACGCTCGCGCCGCACAAACAATCCTTGTAGGGCGGCGGATCAGTTTGTTTTTAATAATATTTCGTCATTAATTAAACTTATTTGCGTCAAATGAAGAGCTCGCTAAATACATCTGCGGTGGTGTCAAGCGTGGAAACCGCTCAATTGGACTTGGAACGCTGACATTCCCCCCCTCCGGCACCTCGTGGGAGTGAATGACGTCATGCACATCCCTGCGCAGATTTTTTACCCCGCATCTTCGGTACAGATAATAAAGCCTGACCCCGGAAACTACTTTCTTTGCAGGAACACTCTTGCCAGAAAGAGTGCTTTCTGTGTACCAGACGCTTTCGCCGTTTCTCAGGACGCTGCACCAAGCGAGAATAATTTGTGTCTATTAAATGCATGCTTTGCACTGAGCACGAAACTTATACAGCGTGCATTTTGTATCGCCAGATTGGATTTTCTCAGCAAGAACAAATCTCCATGACCACCAGCGTATGGTGCGCTGACGTCACCAGCGAACAAATGCAAGACCGATGGGGGGTGTCTCGCCAATCGCATGAAATATACTATCAACCTCCTAAGTGATGCCGATTAGAGCCAGTATCATCATATACCTATTTAGGGGTACATATATATCCTAACCTGTCATGGACAGCCTTGCATTCAGCGTGTTTCTTCTTGCGCTAAACACATGTTAGGCTACATGAAACGCAATTTTCCATTAACTTCTATTTCACTTCTGATAATTCTTTTCCAAACTTTAATTCGCCCAAGGTTTTAATTTGCAGCTCCTGTCTAGGATCCCGGAGAAGCAACTTTTACATCTCCATTAGAAGCAATTCAGAACAGGTCTGTTTCTTTTTTTATCCCAAGCAACTACACCCCGCACTGCCAGCTTCCCCTCTATGAAGAATACTCTCTCATTGCCACCTTTATCCCTACGTCAAAAAACGTTCTCGACTTTCCTCGTTTTATAAAATGTATTACCATAATTTTATACTACGCGACACACCAATCTCTCGTCCATTTTATGTCGCATCTCGTCGAGACCATCAGCATAATATGGGCAACCCAAGTTCTATCGCGACAACGTTTTCTCTTCAACATAATGACTGCCTGACCGTAGAACTCACTTGAGCAGACCGCATTTGTGTGCATTTTACGGCATCTTTTAAAAAGTTTGCATTCGATAGAAATAAAATAAAATAATAAACGCCCTATTCATAGCAGTTTCGCGACGGTATGCCACAGCCTCATAAAATGCTAGAGCGCATGAGTGGTAAAGTGAAGAGTTTTAACGTGAATGACCAAAACAAGTACACGTAAAATCGAATATGACATTAGCCTCCCGAGACATTATTTCGCGAAGTTTTGAGCTATGCAAGCCGATGCTCGAGTGTGTTTTATGTAAGAATCTTTGTCGGTCATTCGCGCTATTTATGCGTAATTATGAATATGATTATATCCCTATGTATTTCTTTTTGCGCCGTCTTGTATCGGAGTGTTTTGAAGAATACCATTTTTTTATCTTTCTTTTTCTGCACATTTCCTGTATTTGCCTTTATGTCTATCACGTGAGAGCAAAGTCCTTTTTTTGGCATACTCCACGACCCGGTGTTTCAGACTGCCACAGAGCGAACAATAAAGCCCGTTTCCGCAGACTCAACAGCTTGCGTATATTGGAGTATTTTTCTCTCGTGTCGGTCTTAAGCGGTTTCGTGAACTTCATACAGTAAAATGTATTGATGATAATAAAAATGTATACAAATATTGACTGAAGATTTGACAACATAAATAAAGGGCCGATCGCCGTAATTATATATTCCATAAGTAAATACGCTATCTCAAAGATGCACTGCAAATCTTTTCCGGCGTTTTTATCCACGGGAACGTGTATAACTGATTTGGGAGAGCCTTAAAAATATTTATTATTTTGAAGCTGATTTAAATACCTATGTCCCTGACGCATTATAACTTGTCAAACATATAGAAGTCGGTCATTGCCCATTTCATCTGTTGAACAGCAAGATTATGTGTCTGTGAGCTGGACAAAAACATAGTATACTGGGGCTTGGCGTAACCATGCCATGACGGTTACACACGCAGACAGTCAGAAAGGGACCAATAATGTAGCTGCCATGTCAAGTACAGCATGAAATGCTACCTTACTATATTTAACAAAAAATCACGATTGAGCAAGGGTGGTGTATATTTGCAAATTGAATTGACCAGCATCTTGTTAAGAACAAACATCAACAGTCAGGCTATGCCAGTTTATCCCGTGTAAGAAAATGTTCACTTGGATATGCGCAATTTCGGGCCAGAGTCGATCTGAGTACTGACGTTCATTTAGATTAGAGTGAACAATTTTGATTACTCCTTTCTGCATGATTCTTCGCTTCCGCCGCGGTGATGAGTGTAACGAACCTTGGATAGGGAAACAAGACTCTATTGTCACTCAGTGTCTCTGTAAAATGTAGACTGGAAGGGTTTGACCTAAAACGTTTGTGACATTTTGAAAATATTCTCGTTCTTAGCTCAGTTGCGTCGTCATCCTACACTATTTTGGAAAACATATTTCGTAAACTATATTTCACGGTATACATGGCGACGAGGTGCCATACCATGATTTCTTACACACTAAATAAGTCCGTAGTTCAAGAGCACAAATACGATTCAACTTTTAGTACTGCAATGCAAAGTTGTACCAATCACGGGTATTTTAGCTACCTACCACACTTTGTGACAACTATTCGATTGACGAAAAATACATATGACTGAGGTAAAGAAATTGATGTTGAGTCTTATAAATATGACATTTTGAATGCTAATATAGTTTTGAATTTTCTCTTGCGTCGAAACGAAATAAAACTAATACTACTTTTTGGTATTAAAAAATAAAGATGCATTGTCTGAACAATAAAAACTATATAGTTACTCGTTTCATGGCGCAAAAATTGCGCCTATTGCCAAAACAATGCAATAAATATAATCTCAATTTAGCGTTCAAACCGGATTCGAACCGTTTCGAACCGATTTGAACCTTTATTTCTGCTCCCCGAAACTGAACCGGAACTCAGCCGAAAGCTGTGAACCCGAAGCTGAACCGAACCGATAAAAATTTTGGTTCCACACTCTTAAATAACCAGATTTAAAAGGTGACTACGTATTCCAGCCGATCATGTCAATGTACTCGCGATTCTTATACCCGCCATTTCTGCAGTGGGTCTGCTTAAAATGGCATATGAGAATCCTTAAATGAACCCTCTAATGATATATGGGTTTCTGCCATAATTATGTTTTTACCTACCACGGTTGGGCAAAAATACTCAAGAATGTGTTTCAAAATACTAATACTGGGATACATTAAGATAGTAGCTAAAATACTGATACTGAAATATATCTGTAAAAGTGTATCACGATAGGTATCGGAAGTACATTTTAAATAGAGGCAAAAAGTCTTCGGAAATACTAATACAGGAATACATTTTAAGGAGGGCAGAAATACTGATGCTGCAAAACATTTTCCGAATTTGTTTGAGACGCCAATGACTCATGAGATGAAGCTTGAAGTTTGAAGTGGAAATTTTTGATTCCGAAATTACTTTATCGTAGGCTTGGCACTTTGCCTTGAAGGTAGTGGTTTCGGACGACGAGGAGTCTTCAAGGGGCTCAAAAAAACGTTCCATCAATGACTGACCGCGGTCTTTTTCCTGACATCCTGTCTGTGTGACGAGGGATGCGAAAAGACTTCGACCTCTAAATAAATTCTGTCATATAAAATTCCATAAAAACGTCACCACGCCCCAGTGCAATAAGGACGCCCCTGTCAATATTGATCACATGACGTCACGGTGGAATGAGCTGGTGTTCTTGATCTGTAGGTGTGGCCTTGAACATGAAACTTTACCACGCTGCTGTATGAAAGGACAATACGTACTTTTGTTGTAGGTTACCTCGTTGAAGATCGTGCAGGCAGTGTCATTTGGAATTTTTGAGAATAGTGGATCACCTGAAGCGCTCTGGAACACATGTCTTTACTTCTGTTACGGTTGAAAAAACGATACGGTGGCATCCCTGTTGTGAAGGTCCTTCCTGCTGACCCTCCGCCACCGGCGCATAGATTGCAGTCCTCAAGATTCGCCTAGCATCATCCAAACAGAGACCTCGTGGATTGCGACCTGAAATTGCCGGCACAGGAGCAACCTCTCCGAGAAACAGCGCTCTCGAGACGAGTCGCAGGTGTGCGAAGTCTGGGTTGGCACAGCGAGGCCACGTCTGGCCTCCTTTCAGGGTCTCGGATCACCAGAGCATCGGGTCGCGTTCACGTCGGCTGATGACGTACCCTTTAGCCGTGCAATATTACGGGCGCAGCCGCAGACGCCTTCAAATATATGTTCAACTTCAGTGCGTGAGTCATCCTGCTATTTCAAGGCAACCACCATCAGGCTTGTGCTGCAACCACGCTGCAACGGACTGTGACTCATATTTGCCGGCTGGGTGTACTGTGTACGCTAAGGCAAGAGAGACGATTAGCCGCGGGAATTGGATGAAAGCAAGCAATGACTCAAGAAATCCCTCCCTAAGGACCTGCGGCAGAAGACTCCTGGCACGCCACCTCGTTCGAGTCTCCGACTACGCAACACTACTCAGAAGAGAGAAGAGGACGCATAGAAAAATAGTTAGGAGAATCGGAAGGAACCGTGCTCAGCATGGTAACAATGCCCCAGCATATCCTTGACCCTGATGCCCCCAAAAGTAAAAAAAAAAAAAAAATTCCGGGTGTGTGTGTGTGGGGGGGGGGGGGGGGGAGTATTTTACAAGAAATATACCGAAATACATTTTACCCTGATTGTATCGCGATACAAAGCAACATTCAAAACGTATTTCGATACAGAAATACAGATACTGGTGAAACAATTGTATCGCGATACAGAAACACAGAAACGAAATGTATTTCTGAAATACTATCGCGATACATTTGTATCGCGATACTGCCCGACCTTGTTACCTACTTCGTGGGTCGTGGTGCTCGGGGAACAAGTGGTAGCCACATAATATTAGTGCATCTTATTTTAATTCGATCAAGTAAAAACAGTTCAACGTCCGGTGGCGACATAGTGTGTTGAAAAAGCGCGGTCGTGGACGTCACCGGTAACCTTCTTTTGATTGGCCGTGTGTCGGCAAGAGCCGTCAGAAGTTTTCCATGCAGGCTAAAAAACGCGCATCCTCCGTAAACCATTGTTATTCTTTCAAGAGAGCATCTTAACTGTGGAAGAAATATGAAAAATTGACGATGATGATTGGGGTTTAATGGCGCAAAAGCGACTATGGCCATATTGCGCAAAGAAAGATATTTTAAAGAGCCGGGTAGTTAGTTTTAAACTTAGTTATCTAGCTATATCAGGTGCAAAACGCCAATGGCACGTAGGAAACTTAGAACGCGAGAGAATGGTACTAGAGGTCTATCACCAAGCAGAAAATAAGGATGAAATGGAAGGTGGTTTCTGAAAAGTTCAGGAAAATATCTACGACGCTGATGATCCAAAAATCTACAATTCCACAGGATGTGAAGGACAGTTAACCTTTTCCCACACTTTTCACAGAGCTTGACATCTTCACCGCAGAGCAAGTGCAGGTGTGTCAATCGGGAGTGACCAATTCTCAAGCGGCACAAAAGGACTTCCGAACGGCGGTCTTTATGGGAGGAACTCTCCCATACTTCTAAGTTGGGCTTAACGACATGAAGTTTGTTATCTATCTGTGTGTCCCACTCCAGTTGCCATAACTTAATAATTGACTTGTTTAAGACTGGCTTGAGGTCTTGGTGTGGCAGGCCAAAAATGTTTCCGTATAGTTTTTTGCAGAAAGAGCAAGGTGGTCTGCATTCTCATTCCCACGAATGCCCACATGACTGGGCACCCAGCAGAAGTTTATAAGTTGTCCAAGATGGAAAGCTTTGTTAATCTGAACACGAACCTGTTGCACAAGAGCGTTCTTGCTGTCTGCTAAAGATGAAATAGCTAAGAGAGCACTTTGGGAATCAACAAACAGAACTGCTTTGTTAATGTTATTTTCTAGAATATATTCAACAGCCATAAGGATACCATACAATTCAGCAGTAAAAATGGTTGCTAGAGGGTTGAGTTGGCTAACTTTACTGAAAGTGAGAGAGTAAACTGCACAACCTACGGAGGTAGATGTTTTCGAGCCATCAGTGTAGAAGTGGAGATAGTCACTATATTTCTGCTCTAGCTCTGCGAACTCCCGCAAGAGAACAAGAGGAGGAACAGCCTTTTTGTGGTACTTTGAAAGTGACCAATCACAAGAGATTGGCACCAAGTCCCAAGGAGCAACCCTATAGGCCTGTCTCAACAAAGGGAGCTTATCAAAAGAAAGGTGCAACGACCTTGCCATGCTCTCAGCCCGAAGGCTCAGGGGCCGAACAATACTGGGCTTATTCTCAAAAAGGCGTAATGATGCAGAGGTCTGCAGAGCGGAGAATGAAGGGTGGTGCGGATCACTATAAACTTTGTAGGCATAACAGAGACTAAGATATTGTCTGCGTCGCTCAAGGGACATCTGATGCGTTTCAGCATACAGACTCAGCACGGGCGACGTGCGAAAAGCACCTGTGGCTAGACGCAGCCCCAGGTGATGGATTGGGTCTAACATGGTCAAAGCAGATGGCCGTGCTGACGCATACACCACTGCACCGTAATCCAGCCGGGACCGCACTAGGGAGTTATAAATTCGCAGCAGGCATTGTCTGTCAGACCCCCAAGTTGTGTGTGACAGCACCTTAAGAATATTGGAAGATCGTAGGCATTTTTGTTTTAGTTCTTTCAAGTGGGGTATGAATGTGAGCTTTTTGTCAAATGTCACGCCTAGAAACTTATGGGCCTCCTTTACAGTGATGGCAAGGTTATTAAGATATAAGGTAGGATCCGGTGACAACCCTCGACGCAGCGAAAAAAGAACACATACGGTTTTGTCGGGGGAGAAACGAAACCCATTTTCGGCTGCCCACTTGCTCATCCTGTTGATTGTCAGTTGCAGTTGACGTTCGCAACTATGCAGATTGCAAGAAGAAACTGAAATTTGCACATCATCCACATACAAAGAATAAGAAACTGTCGGTGGTATCACCTTAGCCAGGCTATTGATTTTAACTGCAAAAAGTGTGACACTAAGCACCCCTCCCTGAGGGACACCACTTTCTTGAGAAAAAACATCCGATAAGGTGGAGCCCAGACGGACTTGGAAAGTACGTCCCGATAAGAAGTTTTGTATACATCGCAACATGCGACCCCGAACACCGTAAGCATACAGGTCCCGCAGGATCCCATAGCGCCACGTCGTATCGTACGCCTTTTGCAGATCAAAGAACACAGAGAGACACACCTGGCGGTGTACGAATGCCTCGCGAATAGAGGTTTCAAGGCGGACTAAGTGGTCCAGGGTGGAACGTCCAGCTCGAAAACCGCACTGATTAATGTCAAGCAAATTCTCAGTCTCCAAGAAATGAACGAGACGTCGGTTAATCATTCTTTCGTAGGTTTTTCCCACGCAGCTTGTGAGCGCAATGGGCCGGTAGCTAGTTGGTTGAGAAGAATCTTTGCCAGGCTTCAGAAGAGCGATTACATGAGCTCTTTTCCAAATCTCGGGAAATGCAGAGCAGTGCCACAATGAGTTATAAAAGGTCAGCAAACTGCCTAGAGAATCAGGTGACAGGTGCCTAAGCATCTCATAATGAATATTGTCTGGTCCAGGAGCAGACTGTTTTTTTACACTGAGAGCCACTTCGAGCTCAGAGAGTGTAAAAGGCCTGTTGTACGGAGCGTCACGAGCACCAGACAGAATGATTGGCTGTTTCTCTGCTGTTGAACTGAACTTTTTAAAGGCTTCACTGCAGTTGCGTAAACTAGAAACTTCTTGGAAATGTTCGCCAAGAACATTCGCTTGATCTTTCAGAGACGTTGAAGGTGATGCAGGGAAGAGGGGAATTCTGAAGGATAAGTAGTCACCCCTAACCTTTCTGAGCCGATCCCACGCTTCTTTTGCAGGTACAAAACTACTCAAGGACGTCAAATACTTTCTCCAGGAGCTTCCTTTCGCCTGGCGTCTTGTCCAGCGAGCTTTAGCTCTTTTTTTCTTAAACTCAAGTAAGTTCCTAGAAGTTGGATATCTGCGAAAGATGCACCAAGCTTTGTTCTGGGACTTTCGTGTTGTTTTACATTCATCATTCCACCATGGCTTACATCTCTTTGGAAGACGACCAGACGTTTGAGGAATACTCCGTGTGGCAGCGCTTATTATAACCTCTGTGACATACAGTGTTGCTTCATCTGGGTTCATGTTTGAGATTATAGAAGAGTCAATCAGTGCCTCCAATTGAAAAATAGACCAATCCGCCTTGTCTAGCTTCCACCGGGGCATTCGCGTTAAAAGAGTCGGAAGAGAGACAGTACTCTCTAAAACAATAGGGAAGTGATCGCTCCCAAAAGGATTATTAAAAACCTTCCATGAAAAGCATGGAAGTAATGAAGGTGAAGTAATAGAAAGGTCAATAGATGTAAATGAGTTGTGAGCAGAACTAAAAAAAGTAGGTTCTCTCCCGTTAAAAATACACAAGTTAGATGATAGTAAAAACCGCTCAATTACTCGGCCTCGAGAATCGAGGCGAGTACTGCCCCACATGGGGTGATGGGCATTAAAATCTCCTAAAATTAAGAAGGGTTGAGGAAGTTGCCCTACAAGCCCTTGAAGTTCGTGAAGTTGCAATGGAATGTTTGGTGGCAAATAAATGGACACAATTGTTATGAGGCGGTCTAAAAGAAGGCGTACCGCTACAGCTTCGAGCGGTGTGCAAAGAGGAACCTGCGAGCAGGCAACCCCACTCTGCACGACCACTGCTACGCCACCAGAACTGGAGTTCAGACGATCTTTGCGGAACACTTGATGATGTCGCAAAATCTGTGTATGATGTGTTTGAAGATGAGTTTCTTGTAAAGAGAGGGCAATAGGCCGAAGCTCATCCATAAAATAATTAACATCATCGATGTTGGGTAAGAGACCTCGACAGTTCCATTGCATAAAATGCGGGTTTCTCATTTAGGTAAAAAGGTACAAGAATAAATTTATAAAAAGGGAGAGAGGAAAAGAAAATTAATGCTCACGATTAAAGAGGTAAATTGATCTAATCTATTTGGGAGCAGTCACAGGTTTCTTCCCTTTAGATTTTCGGTTTTGGGTTTGCCACTCCATGTCTTCATGGTCAGACACAGGAGTAAGCTGATCAGTAGCCTCGTCCATCGCCTCTACCTCCTCAGACGAGACGTATCCTGGAGGTTTGGGTGCGTCCGCAACACGGGATGGAAAACCCCGTCCACGACCGCCCCCCACTGAAGAGGCAGGGGAGATACTGGGCGTGATGGTGCCCGAGTCCCTCTTTTCCTGCCCCTGAGGTCCTGAAGGGGCAGCCCGGTGCTGCCCTTTGGATGAGGAGGCCCTCTCCAGCGAGTTTTGGCGAGAGTGCCGCTCCTCACCAGAGGAAGTCCTCGTACCACGGACAGGCATTGCCTGCCCATTCTGACTCCGGGAGTCAGCTGGTGTGCTTCCCCCCGAAGCTGAATGCTTCTTAGGTGAGGAAGTCCTCTTCTGAGAGGAGGAGCGAGGGCCTCGCTCGCTCTCTTCAGAGGACGGCCTGCGAGGTGTGGGCAATGGAGTCACCTCCATTGCCTCGACGGCACCCAAGTCTTTGGAACAACTGGGTGCCTCGGCTGCCTTGGCAGCCGAAAGGGAATGCCCAGGGAGAGAGAGCTTCAACCTGGGCGTAGAGGACTGGAGTGGTTTCCCAGGGTTCCCAAGAGACACCTGGGTTGCCACTGATACCTTGGACGGTGCAGGTCCCCTGCTGGACACCGCCTCGGCAAAAGAGCCCCTCTGGAAAGCGGAAAGGCGACGCTTTGCATCTTGGTAGGTTATATTCTCTTTAACCTTAAGTGCAAGAATTTCTTTTTCTTTTTTGAACTGTTCACAAGACCTGGAGTAAGCAGGATGGTTGCCACTGCAATTGGCACATTTGTTATCAGCTTTGCAGCCATCAGCAGTATGGTCCCTGACACCACACCTGGCGCATGTCTCACGACCGCGGCAAGTGCGCGAACCGTGACCGTAACGCTGGCACCGAAAGCAGCGGAGCGGATTTGGAACATAAGGTCGCACCTTGCAGTTGATGTAGCCTGCCTTAATAGAGGGAGGCAAAGTGTGCCTCTCGAAGGTCAAAATGACATGTTTGGTGGGTCGTTCCTCACCATCTCGTCGAATTGTGATGCGCTTTGCAGCTACAACTCCTTGGGATTGCAGACCTTCTACGATTTCTTCCTCGGTACTGTCTATCAAATCGTCTTCCGAGATCACGCCGCGGATGGTATTCAGAGTTCGATGGGCTGACACTGTCACTTTGAAGTCTTGGATCATTTGGAGATTTTCCAAAGCGGTAGCTTGGTATTTCTCGTAAACCTCCACAAGAAGGTCGCCCGAGAAGAGCTTTTTGGCTTCATACTTCGCTCCTAGCGTGCCTTGAAGCACTTTGGCAACAAGGAACGGAGACAGCTTTGAAAGTGGTTTGGATACGTCGTCGGAGTGAAGAACAAAAAATCTTGTAAAATGGTCATTTACGATGTCCTTGGAAAGAAATGTTGTTAGAGCTTCGGTGCGGGTCCTTTTCAGGGCCCGATCGTTTGGTTTAGTTTTGGAACCCATATAGATGGGAAAGGAAATTCAGTGCCCGGGTGCACCGCCCACCACGGAGCCCAACAAGGGGGTAGGTAATGTGCCATAGCAAGATGGGCTTGGCTGACACAATTACTCTACCAGTGCTGCCCGGGCACTATACCCTAGTGTGGTTGCAGGGACAGGACCTGTTTCCACTCAAGGTTGGCCCTTGCCGCCTAAGAAGGTGAAAAAGGAAGGAAGAGAGTGTAGAAGAAAAGAGAAGGAGGTGGGAGGAAAAGTGAAAGAAGGAAGAAGAGGGTAGAAGAGGCGACTGACTGAATCATCCTGGTCGGGCCAAGCCAGGACACCCGTCTACGAGAAGCAGGGGCCGAAGCAGTGTATTGCCTCGCCCGGGGGGCCCCGAAGGGTCCAAACATACCCCGGGCTCAACTCAACCACCAGGGTCCCCCTTTCCCCGGACACGGGTACGCCACGCACAGCCAGACGTGGGTGGGCGAACCCACATGGCTCGGGGTTCGTAGTGACGCCACTCACCAAGCACCTACCAAGGCAGGTGCCCCCTGCGTGCGGGTATGGTGGCCCACGTAGCTGGGGTCCGTGGAGGCGCCACTCTCCAGACACCTGCTTTCACAGGTGCCCCCTGCGGGGTATGAAAAAAAAAATTGACAAATATATGTTTTCAATGGGCAGAAACAAGGGAAAAAAACACGGCATGCCCGCCTCCCAGATGGGAACCAACCGAACAAGCCGACGCCCATGCGAACTAGCGTTCCTATTGCAATGACCGGATTAAGCCCAAGCCCTCGCCCGGGCGCTCCATTGCCCGATTTGGGGATCGGCATGTCGGGCTAATCGGAGCGTGTGCGCGATGCTTATTTTTTCGATTGGAATCTGCCATGTGCTGTTCCAACACCACCTAAACAGAAAGCCTCCGCATGGTCTCCTCTCCCTCTATGAAACGTCATCAGAGTCGGATGGCGCTAACTCGGCGATTGGGCCCGAGCCCGACCTTCGACGCGCTGATTGGACACGAGTCCCAGGCGAACACTGACACAGCACTCGTGCCCAATCTCACGCCTCGATCCATCTGACAGTGATGACGCCTGCCTTCTGTCTAGATGGTGTTGGCTGTTCTCGCCTTTCACTTTGGCGTCCCCGTGGTTTTTTGTCGGTGTGCACCACGTCCGTGCGCATGATTTGGCGAGTTTGTACGTGGACGGATCTACGCGCTACCTGAGATGATAGGTAGAGGCATAACCAGC